>JALXJV020000004.1:27998838-28276338 GCA_024633595.2 Lepomis macrochirus | reverse complement strand
TTAACCCTGCTGTTCAGCTCCAAGGGGTGTGTGTGTGCGTGCATGTGAGTGTGTGTGTGCATGTGTATTTTAATTGGTTTATGTTGTCAGTGAAGCTGCACTGTGATCTTTCCACTGTCTCTTCATAGGCCTCACTGACTTCTGACGATTTCTTCAGGCTGATTTATTTATCTGATTTAAATTGTGTGATTTATGTGTTATGACCTAGTGAGTAAAACTAGTCACTTTATCACTGTCTGCTACTTATTTAAAGTGCATTTCCTTATTTTAATTTAATTAAAATTGTATTCTCATAATGTGCCTTGTTTTTTTCTTCCATGAGTAACATGCTATTTTAAAATAAATGGGATGGGATTAAGAGGGAATTAATATTGTATTATTTGACAATAATGATTATAAATTGAAATGTATTTTATGGGCAAAGTGATTATCTTCTAAATAAAGGTCCCTGAATTCAAAGAAATATCAAGAAATTTGCAAATGCAAACACAATTACTGAACAAACCACACGCATATTTGGGAATTGAGATCTCCTCATCAGGAAATTGTGAATTGACCATACTACTAAAAATCCACACAAATGCAGATTTCAATTCAAATGTTCCTGAAAATATTTAATGCCGGAGCTCACAGAGAGGTGAGCTCCTCTCTCAGCATTGAATAAGGTGGCCGGGCTTTTGCCACTAGGCCCCCTTGGCTTTGGAACGACCTGCCTGAGGAGACAATGCTCGCAGAATGAGCCACTTCTTTTAAATCACTTCTGCAATGATGTCTCTGATGTTTGTTTTTTGCATCTTTTGTTTTCTTGTTTTAACTTTATGTTCACTTCGTCTTAATTTTATCTCGATTTTTTTGGCCTTGTTTGGCTTCTGAGTTTGCTGCTATTTGTTCTGTCTGTCAAAGCACTTAAACTCTTTTTTAAAAAGTGCTATAGAAATAACATTATATCTTGCTGTAACTCCCTTTATTAAAAACACCAAGCACCAACAGAACAATGACAAATCCAACCAAATTATGTGCAACAATAACGGATACACCTATTGAACAAAAAGTAATACAAAATAATTTGAATAGTTATTTAGTTAAAAATGCACAGAAACACCTCTATTGCCAACAAAAATATGCAGTATCTGCATATTTTCCCAAAATGAAGGGAAACATCCCTTGTTACATAAGGGTATAAAGTTTATTCTAGTGTGTGTGAATGAAATGATTGGTCAATCAAGCAAAAATGGTAAATATTTGCTGGTTCTAGGCCAGCTTCTATATATAATATATATAATATATATATGTACCAATCGTTTCATAACAAAAAATCTAAAAATGTATGTCTTAAATTATACTCACCTAATAACTGAATACACATATTCACACTAACTAAAGGAACTATATATATTACAACCTCCTCTCCCCAACTTACTACACTATTGGTTTTTGAGCACCAAACCTCTCACTTTCAACTTCCTGGTGCCAACAGAAGTGCATCATTGGTGAACTTTGGAAGTTAAGAAAAGAGGGAATGGGATGATTGGATTTGAGAAGGGAAGTAGGGAACCCATTTAGGAAGGCAGACAGATAAGAACAGATGGTATAGAAGAGGGGACTAAGTGGAGAACTAATAGACGGTGTGGGAAAGTGATGAGAAATGAGTTGCAGGCTAAATACACCCCCTCGCCCCATTTCCCCTCTCGCGTTCTCTCCTTCAGCTCTCCTCTGAATACGTGTGACTGACAGGGATGTTAAGTGCCGTTTGACACCAAAGACGGAGGTGACTATGTGAAGGTAGCTATCTGACTGAGAGGTTTTTCACTGCCTGTGTGTATGTGTGTGTGTGTGTGTATGTGTGTGTGTGCATGCGTGCGTGTGTCAGGATGAGGTTGTGTAATGAATTAGAGACGTGGGTCCGATTAAAATGACTAGTAATTTCTCTGGGGAGATGAGAGCCTGGAGCAGCATGAATCAAACGACTGCCAGGGCCCAGGATGACTCACCAAACACCATCTCCTGTACCCTCAGACAGAGAAGGGCTGGAGAAGAGAGTGGACAGTGGGCTGAAAGGAGAGACGGGTGGGGGTGCGGGGGAGGGGAGAGGGACTCAGGAAGGAGAGCATGACAACCGAGGGACGAGAGGGATGCAGAATATGTGCTGTCCAAAGAAGAAAGGGAGATTGAAAGAGTGCTATTAGCGCTTATGAAGAAATATAGAGAGATGGAGGTGACAATATGACGGGGATGGTAGGGGGGTGGGTGGGATGGGCGAGGAGAGTGAAAGGAAAGGTCTCAAGCATCACTAGTTTCAATCTGTTCTCGCCGTTCCCACCCCTATCTCTGGCCTCATTGCAGGTGACAGCAGCATGGCTAAATTACCTCCCGCTGGCACTCAAATTAAACAGGGCATACAGTGAGAGAGAGAGAGAGAGAGAGAGAGAGAGAGAAAGACAGTGAGAAGGAAGGGACAGAAAGAGAGACAGCAAGTGTGTGTGTGTGTGCAGTGGGGGTGCTTATGAAAAGAGTGTCCGTGGTCACATTAATGCAATTTCTCTCTCGATCCCTTCCGTTCCCTCAGCCCAGCCCTGGATAATGAGCAAGCGAACTACCCCCCTACCCATCACCCTACCCCCCCACTGGGCCTACCTGCTATGCACAAAAGGCTCTGAACGCTATTTTTGGAGCCCCTCTTCTCATTTATTTCCTTGAATTGGTGATGATAATGATCATCGTGGCTTGAGGTGCCATATTCAAATTAACTGCCATTCCTCCAGTGCTATCGGCCCAGCATCACCCTGCCTGCAAAAGTGTCCCTGCAACCTCCTCCGTCAGCTCCCTCTGCTTCCTCCCCTCCCTCACCTCTCCTGGAAGCAATACAAAGACCATTGAAGCAGCTCCGCCTGATATGTTTCCTTGTTGAGCTTATTCAAATCAGGTGTTTGAAAACTAACCTTGTTTGCATTGTAATGTTGCATGGCAGAGCATCTACAATTGACAATTTACTGATACAGGCCTGTAAGAGGGCTGGGTGCGGCATTGCTGTGAATATGAAATGAATTAGATTCCCTCCTGTAGTTATTCAGATCAGAGTGTAACATGATAGCTTACATGAGTGGGTTTGAATGGAGGTATAACTAAATAAATTTGATTTGGAAAGGGTGTGTTTGGCAGATTGTGCCACTCACCAGGTGCTGCTGCGGATAAAGCAAGCAGTTTATTGTACATAATAGGATGCAAGAATCTTTACATATACATGAATTCTATTAGGCATCGCTGGCACCGGAGGGAGGCACAAAAGGCAGCTGTGCTCACTGAGAGGAGGTGAGGGAGCTGCTCACATCCATCAGTCTGATAAAGAGATTTGTTATGTGTGTGTGTGTGTGTGTTCTGTAAAAAAGGCCATTGTGCTGTCACTCTCACTTTGCACTTTTTTTTTAGGAACAAAGAAAATAAAGTGTTTCTGTGAAACAAAACACCTGGGGGATACCTGTCACTGCAGAGATTCTTCTCAGTACAAAAACAGATGTGTGTATGTGAGTGTGCGTGTGTGTACATGCATGCTGTCAAGAGTGTGTGAGGTTTAATCTAAGGCTGGCTGAAACCTTGGCTTATATGAAAACTTTTTTGTCAAAATATTTGTGCAGGCTGCTACAGTACCAGTGGAGTCTTACAACAGTTGAAGTTTTCAGAAGAAGTAGAACAGGAGTGATTTCTCGTATCTGTGACACTGGCATATGTGGGCATCTGCATGTTATATCTTCTTCAGTTTAGCAGCTGCTGTGGGTATAATCTGGGCTGGCCGAGGCTAATGGCTGACTTGTTTTCTGGTCCAGCTGAGCTCTTAATTACATGATTGAGCTTGTTATGGCCTAATTAAAATGGTAAAACACAGGGCAGGGAGAGGGAAGGAGTGAAAGAGCAGGGAGAGGGAGAGAGAGTTAGACTCACAGTACTCAGTCCCTGTCTCTCTCTCCCCCTCTATTAAACTGTTAACCCACAAGGCCCCTATCTCTCACTCTGTCTGCCCCCGGCTATTTGGAATGGGCCACGAACTACAGCCATAATCAGCAGGCCTACATTTCAATAACACATTTTATCATTTAACCTCGAGTTATACACATCAAGGTGGCAGAGCATGTTCCATTTGGGGAATTGAAGGAGGGACTTTGTGTCGATAAGGAAGTTAAACACAAAAACAAAATTACCAGCAAGTTATTGCAAGACCCCGCGGATGGGGGGGAGGTGGGGGTTGGGGGGCGAAGTTGACTAAGTTTGTATCAGAAACTGAGACACAAAAGGAATGGGAGGAGGGGACAGCAGGAGAATAGGGCGATGAACAATGTTTTTGTTGTTCAGTTTTTAAGAGTATACTTTTGGGTCAATTAACAATAAAGATCAATTGATATCTCCTTATCCTTTCTTCTGTGATTTTTCGCCTGCGGTAGTGAGATAAATATTTATGAAGGCTGAAAGTCCCCTGCCTCTCCTCCTTGTGTCAAATGCTCAGCGTGATCAAAGGCTCAGCCCAAAAACACACGACACACTAAAAGCATCAAGGCTTTGTTGGCATTGTTTTTCTACTGTCCCACAGCTCAAACACAGAAAACTGAACATCAACACACCCCACCAAGCCCTCCCCTCCACATACTCTCCATAAGAGATAAAAAAAAAACACAGATAGTTTTGGGACCAGTGCACTGTTGCTTTAAGATAAAATATTCTATCTTCTACATCATAATTATCTCCTTAAGGTAGAAATATTAGCATATCCACCAATCTTATTATCTGAGAAATTGGCTCATTAAGTCGGCTGGCTCCCCTTGCGCCCACCTTGTTCTCCATTGTCCATACTTCATCAGAGAGGGAGGCAGCTGAGGGGCATTCTGACTGACAGGAGGCACACAGCACTCAGAGCAGGCCTCTGTGGGGACCAGCCAGGGCCAGCATGCTGACGGGACAGCACTCTAATGTTCTGCGAGGGGAGAAGAAGAAGAAGGCATCCTCACCGCCACTGAAGTCAGATCTCAGAACACGCTCTCCCTCGAGATCAGGGGAGACTGAGATGTGCTGTGACCTAGTACTGCTTCAATAATGCTTTGGGATTGCAGAATTTCTGAGCATTCAATTGGCAATTGAGAGAAAAATGATCAACACTGCTTACAGCAGGATAAAAGTTGCTGCTCATAGTTTGACCTTCCTGAGTTGGGCTTCATGTGGCTGGCTGTGAGGGAGACTGTGTGTGTGACCCTGCCTGGGGATGAGTGCTAAACCCTGGACAGAGACAGTGTTCAAAGCCCAATTTATGGTCTTAAAGAGCAAAGCATACATATGCTTAGTAATCAGAAAGACAAGCTTTCTAAATTACATTTCCCGTGCTATTAGATATTAATGAGATGCTGGAGAATAGCCCTGGCCTCTAATCTGCAGGATTTAATCCCTAGATTGAAACCTGACACCCGTGGAGGCTAATGAAATCATCCTTTTAATCCCGGGAAATGTCCTCCATAAGCCCACAGCTTTAGAGAACTGCAGGACTCACGGCTCTGTGTGGTGGACAACACATTGCAGGGTAAGTTCAGGCAGAGGCAGGAGAGTGAAGGGAGAGACACTGTAAAAGTCGAAGATGTTTGCTTATAAAAACCCCAAACACATCTGACACAAATGAGATGCACAAGAGACAGAAAAGAATGGTGTATCGGAAAAGGGCTGGAGGTTGCAAAATTATATTGAAGCTACGGTGTGTGATTAAAGATGAACCAATCTTTTTGACATTTCTCCAGAACAGATAGATGCTTCCACACAATACAGGAGCTCCATCTCCCTCCCTCTCTCTTCTTTCTGTCTGTCTGCCCCCCCCCCCCCCGACTGTGTTGGATTGAGTTGTTAATTAGAATCGTGGCCAGGCCAAATGAATTCAGACCTTCTTCCTTCTGTAATGGTGCTGCAGACCCCAAGCTGTGGGCTTTAATTCTCCTCTCATCAGTCTGATGGAAAAATCACCTCACTGCCATTCAGCTCTGCCACTCATTAACCAAGCCAAGAAAAGGTGATCGGCACAATGGACAATTTTATTATGGGTTTTTTATTCATCTTTTTTTTCTTTTGATGGCATGCATATGCATATTAATCATTCTGTAACCAAAATATGTGCATACAGTGTGTGTGACAAGAAAAATATCACATATGTGCAAAATCATGTGACATTTTTCTTCCTTTTTTTCACGTCAAGAGAACAAATGGCCGGAATTAGCTCAACCATGTGACTTGAAGTAATGAAAAAAATGGGAACCATAGGCTATCTAAAGTGTCTAAGTGCCTAAATAGTTATGAGGGTGCGGCTGCTCGGCTTGTGTGTATTGACAGGCCATGTGTGAGGCATGAGGGTCGAGCTGCGATATGCTTAACAGCCAATTTACAAAGGTCAGGTGAGCGGGATCAAACGGGTGGGGAGATCACACCTCACACTCCTAAATGAGAAACAATCATCCCTCCAAAGGTCACCCAGACACAACCAAGGATTAGAATAATAGAGCAGGCCTTCTGCTCCTCCTTTGGCTCGCCACTCTTCTCCTCTCCACAGGGGCCACGGACGAAACAGAACAAGACACCTCTCTTCATCTATTAAAGTTTCCTTATTCTCATTTTGCAATATAGTCTTAGTGACCATCTGTGAGTCTGTTTGTATAATTTTTGAAAAGAAAAACTGATTTAATATGAAATTTTCAATTGTCTTTTTTTATTTTTCCAAAATATGACTATTATTGTTGATTAATGGGAGGTGAATTTCAATCTATTTTTTTTAGATTACTGTCCATTACACCACAAGAGATGAACTCAGAATAAAAATGCTGAAAAGGGTTTTTATTTTTTAAATAAATGAGTGTGTGCTAATGTGTGTTTTCCAATAAAAGTTCAAAATGAAAGCTAAAATGTGTTTTGTGTTGCTCTAATCCTTGCAACAAAACATTTCTTTCTGTGTGACTGAAGTTCTGATGAAAAAGATTTAAGGCTGACATTTCAGACGAACTGTAGGTGTTCTTGTTAGATGAAGAGGGGGAGCAGCAGCAGCAGCAGCATCGTCCTGGCTGCAAGAAAATGCGAAGACATTGTTAAGCAACAACAGGGGGCAGTGTTGGGTCATACTAAACGCCCAGCTCTCTGTCCATCCTTCTCTCTCTCCTTCTCTCTTTGGCCGGAGTCCAGTCTAACCACCTCTCAGGATTAATTACACTTTTTCAATTAATGTTCTAATGAGAGCTGCTGGTGCAGAAGTCTGATAAGGCAGTTAGGGAGTGAACGAGAGAAAGACACACACACACACACACACACACACACACACACACACACACACACACACACACACACACACACACACACACACACACACACACACACACACGCGTGGTAGAGACAGGCAGAGAGATGTATTATAACTACAATGATTGATGGGACAGAGCAGAAGCTGATGGAGTTGATACAGTGCAGACAGTGGCAGGGATCAGCTTTTCCAAGACTGCACTGAGATGGACAAACACACACACACACACACACACACACACACCAAACATACAAGTGGGATAACTTACAAATGGAATTAAAAACACAAGCAGAAGGTTGCGATGAGGATACCCGCTTTGGTGACAAAACCAACACATCTGCAAACTGGGTTTCCATGGTAATAAGCTCAACTGGTGCAGAAGGGGATCTCACACACACACGCACACACACACACACACACACACACGCACACGCACACGCACACACACACACACACACACACACACACACACACACACACACACACACACACACACACATAAACTTTGCCGGCATGCACCAGGGGACCTGTCAAGTATAAATTAGCGCCGTTGATGTGTCACAAGATGCCCCTGAAGGTCATTAATTGGTCAGTGATTGGAGGATGGCATGCCATTTATATGAAGATAATTTGCATAAGGCAGCAGAGTACTTTCCCCTCTAAAGCATTTTACAGATTCTATATGTTGAAGCCCACACTTACTAGATTTTCTTGTTCTTCTTTGAGTGAGAGCTTTACATTTCGGTGCAGCTTGAACACCACAAGACAGAGCATTGTATCAGAACGTGATTTCCTTTTTTATCTGCAGTCATTTTATCTGAATGTATTGCTTTAAGGCCTTATATCCAGCAGCAACCCAACATAATTAGTTATTGTTAAAAATACTTGTATCCAAATGGAAGCATCTGCAATTTTAGGAGGTCAATTTCATAAATGGTGATATGGACAAAATGACTTTGAATATGCATGGCTATTCTTTCAAATACAATACATTCTTATTATCATTTTAAAATAAGTCGCAGACAGAATAAGTACATTTTGAATGGACGGAAATAAAAATCAATGGAGATCTGATGAATTTTAAAGGGGGCCCATTGTGTAAGAACCAGAACCAGATTGAAGGTCAAGGGGAGAAAAAAAAACGGAAAATCCCAGACTTTTTCGATGACATCCTTTTGAAAGTGTGGAGGCTGACTGTTCTTTGGACAAAGGAGAAGATAGTGTGCGGTCTGTGTGTGTGTGTGTGTGTGTGTGTGTGTGTGTGTGTGTGTGTGTGAATGAGAAAGAGAGAGAAAAGAGAGTGTAGAAATACAGTTTTTAATTTAAAAAAATGCTGAATGTGATTCTTACTCTTACTAATCAGAGCAAACCATTACATTACATTCTACACTTTTAAAGATAATAAGTATTAATAGTATCTTGTCTGCATATGCATTACTCCATCTATGCATTAGTTAGGAGTTTGTTAAATTAGAATACTATTTTCTCTCATGTACTTACATAGTCTCCACCAAAGGAGTGTATGAAAGTAAGACTGTGAGAGATTGCTTTTCTCTGCACTGCTGCTATTCTCTTCCCCCCCTCCACCCACCAACACACACATGCACACACACACACACACACACACACACACACACACACACACACACACACACACACACACACACACACACACACACACACACACACACACACACACACACACACACAATTCACTCACTTTCTTTCTCCCTCTGTTTCTGTCTCTTTCTCTCTTTTATTCCCTCTCTCTCTCCGTCTCATTGCCCCATAACCACAGAGAGATGAGTTCAAGCCACCATTAAAGCGTTAAAAATTTAAATATTAAAAAAAAACTCTTAACGCTCTTTTTAATTAAAAAGGATCCTAATAATCCACATCATATTATACGTCGCAGATTCATCGGTCAATTTAATAACAGTGAGGCTTTTGGATCTTAATATCTCTGCTACCAGGTTTCCTTCATAACTGAGAGCCCGTGTTAATTACAGCAGAGCCTAATGGTGGGGAATATTCAGGGCCTCTCCATGTTTTGATAAATGGCTTTCCACTAAGATTTATTCCTAATTATCTCATTTGTCTTTCTCCATTACTTTTTATAGCTTAAATTTATGAAGTCATTAAGACGTTAGTGGGCCTGATAATGATTAGGAGAAGGAATTGTATGAAAGTGAATTATATGAAAATGATTATGGCTAAAGGAGTGTTTAAAATGAGGGCTGCGGAAGGCTGGATGTGTGTGTGTGTGTATGTATGTATGAGGTACATGGCTTTGTTTGAAGGTGGTGCATGCCACCCCCTCCACCACCACCACCAACCCCCCTGTCCTGCCCAGCTGATGCTACCACCTTACACCAGTGGAAATAAGCACGATGAAACATCTTTGTCACTCTCCACATTCTTCTGTGTCTCTCCTCCCTGCTCGCCCCCATCAGCTCATATCTCTCCTCCATCTATCTGTCTGGTCTGACTCTGTTAACGCGGGGCAATGTTCTCTCCGAGTAATGAGAGATGATCTTTCTCTGTCTCTAACACACTCCCACATGTATACACACACACACACACACACACACACACAACACACACACACAACACACACACACAAGAAGAAGAAGAAGTTTTTCTTCCACTGCATTTGGCTTTTGTTTAATTTCATTTGCCTTGGAAGATAATGAAACATATAAATACTTAGGCCCACGTGTGTGTTTGGGGTTTTGGAGTTATGACCATTTTATAGTGCGAGAGCTCCCTGGCACCGTCACTGCAGTCTAATCTGTTTGATAAAGGCTTTTAGCTCTCACACTTTGGGAAATAGCAGTCCTTCCCTCTGCCACCAGACAAACTGATTGGTCTAAACTGGATAAATGCATGTGTATCTATGACGCATGCCATTCTGAGTTTAAAATGCACCTTCCTGGCAGACATGTTTCCCTTTCGTCTTTCTGGCCATTGTCTCTCAGCAGTCTGCTTTCCTCCCTCCTGCACCTCTTTACCCCTCTTCCTCTCACCCTGGCAGGCTGTGTGCCAGAGATCATAAGAGGCAGCGCAAGCCCTTGCTTAATGAATTAATTATTTGATTATTTAATCACCCAGACGAAGAGCGTCTTTAACAGTGGTGTTAATTAGCCAACATCTGGGCCAGTCAGCGGGCCAGCCACACAGAAACACAGGGAAGAATTGCAACACACACACGCTCTCTTGCTGCTCTCGTACGTCACATTCTACATCTTTTTTATCGGCAACTCCTCTGTCAGCAGTATATTCATTGAAAAATATTTGAAAGATGACCCATTGTCTGTGATTTTAAAATAAATCAACACCAATGAAAATAACACAAACCCCCAAACTTCATATTGCGTGTTTCCCTTTGATTCCACTCTGTTTGCCATCAGTGTCCTACAGGATTGTGTGCCAAAATAAAAAGCCTAAGTTTGTTAACCTTCGACCAAAACCTACAGACAGATTAATTTTCTTCTCTCCTTTACTCGCTTCACCGTCATGCAATGCTGCCTCTTGCCATTGGGAGGAGCAATGTCTTTTCCCTCAACCTCGTAAGACACACTCCTTGGTTTCACTCCTTAAAAGAGTCTCCACACATCTGTCCACAATATGATTACTGGCAATGCATGCAGGTGGTGTGAGCTGTTGCTCTTTGAGATAACAACAGTAATGGCTCAACGGTGGGGCACACAAACTGCAAAGACAGGCACGTCTCATCACCTATTGTGAATGGGCAGCAATAAAAGACTGATCATCATCTCTATAGACAAGTCTCATATTGTATTCTATATGGATTTCCATCATGGGAATTCACATGCAAAGCAAACTTGAAGGTCACGCATGTGTTCCTGTCTTGCTCTTTCTTCTTTTCAATCGTCTGTGTGTTTAGGATGAGGGAGACAGAGGGACGATCCAGTTAAACACAGTGATGGAGGGATGGAGGAGGAGAAAGATATTTGTCACTCTCTAGTCTGATTAAGACCACTCCAGCCTGGGTGGTGCTACTTCACACCAGCAGCAGTAGTAGCCTTCAGTGGAAGAGGGAGGACTGGAGAGGGGTGTGTGTGTGTGTGTGTGTGGACAGAGAGGTGTAGGAGGGTGAAAGGAGGGATTCCCTTTAATTGCAATCATTCTGGCGGCACTGCAGGGATCTACATGCCATGCATACAATTAGAGAGGAGAGGAGAGGAGAGGAGAGGAGAGGAGAGGAGAGGAGAGGAGAGGAGAGGAGAGGAGAGGAGAGGAGAGGAGAGGAGAGGAGAGGAGAGGAGACAAACACACACCATGAGTTGAAGATGTACTTTGAAACAATATTTGTAACTGTTTCTTAATGCATAGTGTTGTGTTGTTCAAACTCTTTGTCTGCAAGGATTAAGTTCTGGCTAGATTGCATCTGTGTATGTTGTGTATCAGTGCTCTCAGTTGGCTGTGTAGCATCTTGATTTGTGTGTGTATGTGTTTGTATGTATGCTTTGTGTGTGCTGCCGAGGTTAATTGAGACACACAGCCCATCTCTGCCCTGATGAGGGTCAGAGCACAGAGGCAGATCTGCATCACATTAATCTAACCCCAATTTATGCTGCCACACACTGTCAGTCCCATCCCTGCACCCCCCCCATCACACACACACACACACACACACACACACACACACACACACACACACACACACACACACACACACACACACCAGTATGCACTCACACATACCCATTAATTTAGCCCCAATTTGTGCTGTCTTCTGCTGCTGTGATGCATGGATTTATAATCACAAATGAATGGAGCAACAACTCACACACCAAACACTTGTGCACTTTCTCACATACGGTCACAAAGGCAACAGCAGCTCATGCAGAGTTGATGCCATTTGCTTTTGATTTCAGCACTGTGTGATCTCCTAGGCAAAATCAAGTCAACTACTTTAGAAACCAAACATCCACCTTTCCTAGCAACATAGACAGACAGACAGACAGACAGACACACCTACACACACACACACACACACACACACACACACACACACACACACACACACACACACACACACACACACACACACACACACACACACACACAATATCTCACATCCATGTGGCCTCTATTATTCCTGCATAAGTTCTTTGCAGAACGCTAGCCTGACAGAAGCTAAACCCTACAGCACCCAGAGAAGGAAAGGCAAATTAACCAGTTTCACTCTAACACTGAGGGACCATTAAAGCCGAAACGCCTGGTCTCCCTGGCCATTTTTTCCTCTCCATCCTTTCCCTCGTTTCTCTCTCGTTTCCTCACTCTCTAGCTGGAAAGGTTAACCGTGAGAGGCTCTCAGAGACACTCCAGCAGACACACAAGTGATCTTTCCTTTAATTGGCTTTTCCGCTCCCCTTCTCCTCCTCTCTTTTCCCTAGCAGGTCAGCATCGTCCACTGAAAGGCCTGACAGAGGAAACACACACACACCCACCCACACACACACACACATAAGCGCACACACACAAAATGACACAGAAGTAGTCAGGCTGAACTGAGGAATTGATGCACTCGGTGAGATGTGTGTGTGTCTGTACACCTTTAAATATCTCCATCCATCCAGTCAATCTGTCGTTAGTAGTACAGGAGTTGCAGTGCTGTGTAATTGAGCTATCTAGTTCTCGGGCCTCCATGATGTCCTCATCCATGAAGCAGCTGACCCCGCAGCTCTGTGCTTCACTGTCACACAGACAGGCTACACAGGAAAATCATAAGGAGAACACTGACAGGTGTGGAGCCATTATCAGCCATAGCACAGCCAAGTTTTTCTTTTTAGTAGCAGCAACAAATCTCTGCTTCGTCCTAAAAGAGATTTTTAATAAAATGAAAGATTTTTTGGTTATTCAGTTAGAAATCAAGGTATGCGATTTTGAAAAGCTACTTTCATATGGACATTAGGCTCTGTCAGAATGATAAAAGAGATGCATGTAATCTGGCGCCATGAATGCTATTCTTTCAGAACTGGATTTGAGGCCAAGCTGAGCTTCTGCCATTGAAAACAGAGTGGAAAAAAGTTATCCAATCCTGTAACTTCTCATCACATCTGGAAAAAATACTTAATTGTGTTCCTCTAAACTCAATCTGGCAGCTAGCAGATCTAGATAGGAGAAAGAGAATCACAGTGTGAAATGAGCTACACGCTACGCTGACTTACCCATGGTAGCCTAGAATCAGAGCATGATGACTAGAAAAGGCAGTTCAGACAATTGCACTCTTGGACGGTGACTGTTCTGTTTCATCTCGCTCTATGTGCCTGGCATCGCCACATTATCCACAGGGTGCAGTGTGTGAGAGGACATCATTACCAGCTGTCTGCAGAACTGCCTCCTGCCCCTATCTCTGCTGACACCAGCCTATCTAACGGCCTGGTCTGAGCGGAACCAGAGCAAGGCCGGCGACTGAGAACAGCCTCATTCCCACCTGCCACAGAAACCGATAGGACACTGAGATAGCTACAGCCTGCTGGTGGCTTTCTAACTTCCGTTAAGCTGATAATGGAGTGAGGCTCATGACTCATGAAGTCAGAAGTTCAGATGTTCAGTCCCCATCTCAGTCACAAGACTTACTGAAATACATTAAATCACAGCGGTTTTGAAACACTACCACTGTGGTATACGTCGGGCAGATCAGACAAGTCTGTGGCCATTGAATGTTAAAGTGCATTTATGAAGAGCCATTTTAACCAAATTTCACCTTCTTATTGAAGCTTAGTGAAGCCTTACTTTAGGCACAGGATTGATTCAAACTCAATGTTAATGTCAGCGTGCTTACATGCTCACAATGACAAGCCTAATATGAAGATAATAAGCAAGAAATATGTACAGTGTTTACCATAATAGTCCCGTGTGAGCATGCTAACATTTAATTAGCACTAAAAGCAAAGTACACCTGAGGCTGATGGGAATGTCAGTGGTTTTGCTGATATGTGGTTATAAATTACACATTGAATTCTAACCTGATAACGGTGCTAGATTAAAAATACAATTCATCCTGAGGGGACCATAAATGTCTCCAACAAATTTCACAGACATTTTGAGATATTTTAATCAAAACCACAAATATGAACCTCATTGTGTCGCTGGAGAATAAAGTCAGTGCATCACCAAAATCATTGGAACAGATTGTTTGGGTACCATTGCTGTTTACATAAAACTTGTGCCTATTTTGTCAAACCTAATAAACTTTGACCTGCTGATGTGCTAAAGGAAAAGTCAGGCTTTCACCAAAGTCACCAGGATTCATCCTTGGGGTACCAACAATATCTGTACCAAATTTTATGTCAGTAGCTGTTGGGATGTTTCAGTTTGGATCAAAGTGGTGGACCCATGAGTGACCATTCTTAAAGTCATTATAGTTAGCTTTCCTAGACACCACTAGAGGTAAGTGAGAAGATACATTTTGGCGTGATTTGGGTGAACTAACCCTTTAGGTGCAGTGAACAATAAGTTACAGAGGCCATTATATAAACTAAAGTTAGGAGACTGCAGCAGTAAAATACAGTAAGGTTCAATTTCAAGTTTCTTTTTCACATATGAATGAAAAAAAATACGAGGAATTTGTGATCTTGCTTTGGAAAACAGTGATTGTGATTGTGGTGTTTTGGATGGAGAGCTGTGATGTGGTGCAGTTTGACTGTGTTTGAAAGCCGTCATTTCTCCGAGGTGGACATGTGACAGCAGGTGGGCAACTACACAAGAGCAACAGGCGCTAAAAGGAAATTGGCTTTGAGGTTGTCATGGTAATATGAGCGTTATGACCCAAACAGTCCCTGGACTATTACCCCAACCTACACTGCGGCCTGAGACCCACCCCCACTGTCTCCCTTCACACTCACTGAGATGTAGGTCTTGCATTGAGGTCAACTGGACCAGATCGTTTTTGAATTTCTGCCATCATACCCACCCACCACGCTGTTACTGTGTCTTTTTTCTTTAAGTCACACACACAGACAATGGTCCAAGCTCTGTCTGACACAGGACAGGAAATAAGTGTTTATGTGGATGAGGCGCCCCTTCCTGCATATTCCCGGAGGGCCACCACCCCCCTAATCCAGGCTCTGTATGTGTTTCTGGATTTCACCTTTCCTCAAAAACACTAACTCTGGATATAATTATTTCTGAAAGCTCTCTTTCTCCTCACTTCATGCTTCTCTCACCATTCTCTCTCTCTCCTTTTTCAATCTCTCACTGTGTCAGTCCCTACCTCCTTCTCTGGTTGTGGAAAACAATGAACTTTTGTTAGTGGATTTTACCTTTATGGGCACTTTAACATTTATTTTTTCTCTCCAGATGACTCAATAAATGTGTTCACATTGAGTTTTTCAGCTGGCAACACAGAGCTGCAGGTCTGCAGTAGGTCATTGGTGAAGCAGACAGAACTGTGTGTATCAAAGCCAAGCAGAGACGTAGCAGAAACCGGAGAGGCTGTATAGACCTGTGAGATGCTGACTTGTTACCGTTGCATTCTGTGTGTGTGTTTGTTGTGTGTGTGTGAGAGAGAGAGCGCGTGTAAGGACAAGGCTCTGGTCTGTGCTCCCTGTTTGCTTAAGGTGGCATGAGTCAGCTTGACTCAAAAACAGGAGCCTGTGTTTGTGTGGCCTGCCAACTGCCTGTCTGACATTTAGCTTGCTTTCTCTCTCACATGTTCACACACAGACACACACACACACGTACACTTACACACACACACACACACATACACACACACACACACACACACACACACACACACACACACACACACACACACACACATACACACACACACACACACACACACACACACACACACACACTTAGCTGCATGCAAGTCAACATCTGCAAACTGCCCCTTGGCTCTTCATCATTGTTCATTTTTCAGCTCTGTCATTTTCACAGCTCATGTTTCCACCAAAACAAATAACAAACAAATATATTTTGTCTAGATTCACACTGGATGGTGAAACTTGTTTGATGGGTTAAGGCACATTTAGCTGCTCAGGCAGGATGCAAGAGAGCTAAGAGTTTGTGCTGATGTGGGGGTCTGGGATCAGGGATGGCTGGGATGTGGATGTGTTACAGGGGTGAGTCTCCCTCTGTCCTCCTCCCCATGTGCCTCTTGAGGCCACGTTGCTGCGGTTATGAGGAGCCGGAGAGGTTTGGCTGAGGCCCAGAAGTTGCATAATCATGACCTTAACCTAGTGGGGTGCCATGCCTCTCCTCCTCTCTTGGTCTCTCTCTTCTCTTTAGTTTTCATCACCTCAACTTTTGATCTCTTCTTGTTGGTACTTCTCTAGGACCAACCATTCATTTCTATCTTCTCACTTTGTCCTTGATAATCATACATATCCTATTCATCCATCTTGTCAAGTGGGACATCCATGTGCATCCTTAAATATAAATTTATTTCATGATGATTCATGTCAACAACAAAAATACAACATGGCAGTTAGACAATGAATCATAAATTTTAGAGTTCAGAGTTCTCTTGAAGTTCACACGTGAAATCCTACACAAATTTTTCTCAAAAACAAACAAACAAACAAAAACTAATTTTAGTGCATGTTGCCATAAGGCTTTTCTCTATTTTTCTCATTGTCAACAAATCTCATCAATAGACCAAAACCAAGTATTAACTGAGCATACTAACAAGTGTTGTATTTGTCGCTGAAGTCAGAAATTGCCACTGTTGTCCAACGATTAAAAACACATCAATGAGCCACGTTGTTACACTGGGTGACATGTTCTTTCTTTACAAACAACATGGGCACTGTAGTTTATTTTTTTAATTTGTCACGTCTTGCTGCCAGTAACACCAACTATCGCACCAAATGATTAATCCATCATCTGAAAATAGTCTCCAACAAATGTGCTACATAATCCTATTTGACTAACAAGTGCTGAAAACTACAGTGCCCAGCTTTGTCAGGAAATTACTAAGACTTTTAAAAAATTAAATATATTTTTAATAACCGTACAAGTATATGGGCCTGGGGCAAGGGCCACAGGAAAGTCAGCCTATTGACAGACAGGCTAACATTGTGGTTTTGGTCTCTTCGTGGGATTTGTCCAGAAATATGGCATGACAGCAGCCTTAAGCAAGATGGCTGCCACGCGTATCCTACATTCCTTTGGAGCATAGGTTGTAGGGATGTCCAGATCCGTTCACGACTTCGGAAATCGGGCCCGATCACGTTGTTTCAGACTCGATCGGAATCGGATGTTACCTCCCGATCAGGACTCAGATATAAATGTATATATATGTATATATAGATGTGCTTTGCAAACACTGTGGCACTTTTATTTTTGCATTTGTTTACATGCCTGCCGGGTATTTTAAGTTGAGGTGCTATTTGTTTTTATCTTAGACTTTTTTATATTTACTGTTGCACTAAAGTCCAAAAGTGAAGAATTTATGTTATTTATTACTTGATTGTTCAAGCTACCTCACAGAAGTGCTCTGTTTGTTAACAGAGTTGTTGAATGTTAAAATAAGGTGAATTAAATAAAAAATAAGGAACATCCTGGATCAGTTTTTTCGCTCTTCTTTATTCTTTTTTTAAGTATTATAGAAGTATTGGATCGGGACTCGGTATCGGTAGATACTCAAAATCAAATGACTCAGACTTGGACTCGAGGGCAAAAAAAACTGATCGGGACATCCTTAATAGGTTGTGCACGTCTCCAGAAATTAAAGCTATGCGTCAGTGAGATGCAATTCAGCACATGAACATTGGGTTTGTGTGTCGATCTGACCGGCAAGTCAGCAGCAATCTACTGTTCCACACACCAGACCAGGTGGTGGCGGTATGCAGTTGGTTTGTCAACCGCCATTAAATGTAAAAGAAGAAGAAGGTCAGCAGCAGATTTAAAAAAAAGAGATTTATGGCGGGATGTTTAGAATAAAACTCATGGAGCTAGTCCACAATTACCAAGATCATTATAATGTCTCATTGAAATCAGAACCTCCTCGAGTGTTGCTAAGTTTGGTTTGTCTACAAAGTGCAAATTCGGAGGTTGTCAAGGTAGATGTTGGCAAGGAATGATCCAGCCCTGATCTGCCCCCTTATGAATTCACGTTTAATCATCCAGGTAGACGCAAAGTACGCGGGCAAGTATGTGAACAATGCCGTTTGCGTCGTGGACACCTGTTTATGCCTATGCATCGTTAAAAAGCAAGTATGTCAGGGGCTTAAGACTTAAAGTTTTATTAAGTTTTATTATTGGTATTTTGGGGTATATTTTGTATTGCAAAAAACATATAGCACAAAATGATTTTACTCATTTGAGAAGGAACATAAGACAGACTTTCACTTTCAAATCACAAGCTTCACAAGTTGTACCCCAAGTATCTCTGATGTGGCTGACATTGTACTAAAAAGGGGCTGTCAAACAAACTCTGCCCCTGCTGACCCAGCTCAGTGTAACGAGTTGGATGTTCATGATCACCACAGGTTGATGGACGAACATATTCACTGTTTTAAAATAGGAGACACCCAGTTTTTTTTTTTTTTTTACTTTGAACCAGTTTTCTACAGTTTCTGTATAGCATCAGCTTTACCACATTTTACCCCCTACATGACAGTAGGCTTATTATAATCCTCAAATGACTTCCTCTTGCTGCAGTATGCCAGTTTGCCTTTTGGCTGTGGGCTATGACCAAGTTACTTGGTTGAATGTGAAAACAAGCTGAGAAAATTAGCACTGATTAATGATCCATTATTAAAATAAATTATAACATCAGTTGCATGGGTTTTACTGTTTTTACAAGGCCTTGGGTGAGTCATCAGGCCAAAAATACAAGACTTAAAGCAGCAGCCAAACAGGAAGAATATTCTGAGCTAATGGGGAGCCAACATTTAGGCAGAGCTTTATTGTCGCGGTGCCAGCACTGGGTATCTGGCATGTCCCACCCACACAGATGAAAGCCAACTCTTAAGTGGCAGTGTCTGCTCTGTATGCACCTCCCCTGTCTGACACAAGAGCTCTGCTCTAAGAGAGAGAGAGAGAGGGGTGCCAACACTGTGATGGGACTTATTTGTGTGTGTGTGTGTGTGTGTGTGTTTGCTAACATGGCATTCATTATGTATTCAGTTAGGAGTTATATCTCACCGTTTTTCAATTTCTCCATTTTTATTGTTTGCCTTTCTCTCCATTTATGCAGAATTCACAAGCAGCTGGGATGGATAAAGCATTTTAATGATCCCTAACTGATTTCTGCATTTGCTTTAAACTCGCCTTCGAGTTGAGGCACGGCTAAAGTGTGGTTGAAATTTGCACGAGTGGTTGTGGCCGTTGGAGTGGGAATGGGTTATTACCCCATTCAGTTATGTACATTATCCCTGCTCTGCACTCTGGGATCTCTTTCATTTAATACGTGATGGCCTGGTTTTCCAAAACTGGGCAGTGATAATATTTGTAAAACCAATGGACAAAGACAATTGTTAGTCGCTACAGTCAACTGTCTCTTCATTGTTGGATTTTCAAATTGTTTGAAATGCTGATACAGACGCAAATCAACCTCAGGCAGTCTTAGCCTCAACTTCTGCAGGGAAATGGCCAAACTGACCCCAGATGAGCACCTCAGATTGAACAGGTAACGCCTACTGCACTACAGGTATGCATAGCCATTAAACCAAATGACTTTACTCTGTCGGAGATCTTTCACGTGATTCATCAGTGATTCATTATCTAAGGGATGGTCTTACAGCAGAGGGATCGAGCACAGTAGATTCATCTATCTGTCATCGTTGTATAGGAAGATATATGGTCATTGTTGAAGAGAGCAGGGATGAAGTAAGGGAGCGCGTTTGTATCAGCACTGCACATAGTAATGTAATGAGAACATTGCTCCAAGATCATATTGGAAGCCAGGGGCTTTTGTGTTTCTGTCCTACAAGGAGACATTTAACAGAAAGCCTTGCTTTTTAAAGCAGTTCTACTAAAACAGAGCAGTAGAAAGCTTTTCTTGTCTCGGCTCTCTCACACTTACTGACGTCAAAATACATATCAGATGGTCGGAGATACTTTTTAAGGCTCTACACGTGCAAGTGGTCATCTAGCCCAGAATTTGTTCCACCCACTCTCACTGCTCTGCTGCTTCCGTGAGACCGAAGCAGAAACAAATGTCTCAATCCTGCCAACTCTGTGTGTATATGTGTTTGTAAGAGCGCGCATATGTGTGAGTGTGTATTCCATGGAAGCCCACTGGGCTGTGGCTCCCTCAGTAGTCCTGCAGCGGCAGTAACTCGATACAGTACACACACATTTTTGTTGCTGATCCAAGCTTGTCTGCGGGCCATGATTTTGGTTCAGTTCAACTTGTTGTAAAACACTGCTGTGCACTGTTAAAGAGGAGAACATGTAATCAGCATCTAATGAACACAGTGTGCTATGTTATGAAGGATGGTTATATGCACTTTAATGAAGTTGATTTGTTGCTGAGGGCTTTGATTTAGCATTTTCATGGTTCTAATTCGGGTTTTAATTCAGTGCTTTTTCTCTGTATCTGCTGCTGTATTTGAACACCAGCTTATCTCCATTCCAAAACTTAGTTGTATGTAATACATGTAGTAATGTATTATTGTAGTAATGTAAATGTAGTAATACAGTGGTGCAAAGTAACTCTTGCAATAAAGTATTTCTCTTTAATACTCTCTTTATTTCTGTCTCTGACCCCCGACCCTCTTTATCACCTCTGACTCTCACGTAGGGAGAAAAGATGTATCGTTGTAAGGGCTCAGTGGCACTACTTCCACTGTCTCACAAAATAGAGTTCTCCTTCCTCTGATTTGCAGCCTGCAGTGGTATTAGATTTCTAGCTTTTTTTTTCTTTAGTTATTTACTGCCACTTTCAATCCATCTGTCTGTGTTTCTGCAATTTGTGCAGAAATGTTTGCACCGTATTAATTCTGACATTTAGAGAAACATGGTTGACAGGACGTGACAAGATGTGATTTATGCAATTACTAAGTGATAACTTTCCGCAAATGGTGCTTAGAAAAAAGAATAGCATCAGAGCCCTACCCGTAAAGAGTTAAGTTGATTTTACGCAATGTGAAGTGAATTGAAAAAAAATCTTCTCTAAGAGTGGATATTCAATACCTAGTAAGAATTTTGGGCCACAGCTCAGACAAGTTTTGTATTTTTTAACGGCCATTCAAGTTAAAGTTCAAGCCCAATTTCTAACCAAAGTCTCATTAAAATAACTGTGGTTAAGTCTCTGCACATAGGTACGCATGTGAGCCTAAATGTTGAATGTGCTGAGGTGAGAATAAGAGCTGGGACGTCTTGTGTCTCTATATGTGAATCCAGTGTAAGTGACTCTCATGGTGTTGGGTGCTTCAGTCTTCAGTATTAACATGATCTGTTGTTGTATGGGGCAAATCTAAACTGCATAAATACTGTCCCAAAAACTGTGATGTTCAACTTTACATCTTAATCAAAAAGTAACCAACTTACTGTGTATGTATATAACTGTGTGCAGGCACATGAATCACAGAAACAGGTAGAGGTCTTGAGAGAAAGGATTTTGCTCAGTGATTTAAGTGAGATTGTGAACAAAGTCCATTTTATGCTTCATTGCTCCTCATAAAGATTTAAGAACTGTACAGTTCAGGAAAATGTCCGCCCTCTCTGCAGATTTCTTCTGGCTGGATGATTACAAAAGACTTCAACAGTATTTTAGAAAGAGAACTTCCTTTGTGACAGAATGAATTTGTAGATTTTGAAGTAATAATGAGTGTTGTGTACGAATGAATCCAAAGTGTTGGTTAACTGCCGCAGCTTGGTGAGTTATGAATCACTGGGCATGACATATAAAACATTAAATAATCAATCAATTAATCAATTAGGAGTTTGAGGTATGATGGTGTGGCATGATGAGTGAGAGCTAATGACCAAACACATCCATGAATGAAGGTGTTTTCATTTATATTTGAGCACAAATGAATGAAGTCTATTGTAGAGTAGAGTCAGTTTGCAATAGAATGCAGTGTTCTTTTCTCTGCATCTGGCAATGTCAAACTCTCACGCACCATCAACTACTGAACAGTGCATTTGTACCCCAATTGCCATGCAGAATCATCACAAAATATGTTGCAAAAGCGCTGAGGAAAGTCACAGCTTTGAATGGCTTACAAAGAATGCAAAATAGTTGACATTGTAATAGAGGGCCCTCAAGAACACTTTAACAATAACCCGCATAAATGTAGCCACACATGAAGGTTACACCGTTGTCGTCTCACACAATAGTCACATCAGAAAAGTATCAGGCATATTGTATGAGTTTTATGTCTGCTGTCGCATTCCTTTGACCCAAAATTAATAATAAATTGAGCATTTCCTTCTCTAGGTGTCTTTCTGACTTCAGTGGAGGAGGGGAGAGCTGTGTTTGGTGGGAGCCAAGGGCGAGTGGCTTGTCATGTCAGGGGTATTAATTTATGATTTCCATCCCAGCTTCTGACCTCATCACCTCCATTAGAATGCACTCTTTGTAATTTCATGGTTAATATTCAATAGCCACCTGTCCCCTGCGCCTGCTTTGTGCATGTGAAATTTCTGGAGGGGGTGTGTATGATTTTTTGATTTGTTGAGTTTGTGTTTGTGGGTTTATGCATGTGTGTGTGTACACAGAAAAGGAAATAAGTGAGGACTACAGCGTGGCTTCCTGCTAAACAGTTGCAGATGTTCAGAGATGTCCTTTTGTCTCTACTCCCACCGAGGAGCTTGAATCGCCTCTCTGTCTGACCTGAGTCATTTGAATCGCTGCCTTCATAGACACGCTTTTCTCTCTCTCCTTTCTCTTTGTCTCTCTCTCTCACAAACAAGCACACACACACACACACACACACACACACACACACACACACACACACACACACACACACACACACACACACACACACACACTAACATACAGTAGCTGGCCTGACCCTTTGACAGGCACCCTCTTATCAGTGAACTCTACACACAGTCTGCAATAAACAGGCTGGCCAACATTTCACACCAAGACAGCACACACATGCACACAAATGTAAGCACATGCACAAATACTGAAGACAGGAATTGTGTTCATGACACATAACTGCTAGCACTTTCAAAATGAAAGATTTAGGCAGAATAGAAAATCTCAAACAGCAAAGTCCCCTGTATTTCTCCACACATTGATGTATTGGCCTGAACACACATTCCTACTGAACGACTTTGGCAAGGCTTTAAAAAAACGCATTAAAGGGCTCTGTTCTGCATGAGCCCAGTTGTTGCTCTGTTTTCTCCCTTTTCCCCCTGTTTTCCCTCTGCTCCTCTCAGCTCGAAGACAACTAATCTGGTGGAGTTATGGGAAAATCTGCAGATGCTAACAGATGACTGTGACAATTTATTAATGGGGAAATAATCATACACAGCAGGGGAAAGATCAGCAACACCACAGTGTTGCAAATGGTAGAAAATTACCCGGTTCTTCCAAATGTTCACTTTATTAAACACATCAAATATTGGACATACACACTGATGACTGTTTCTGCAAAATTTCAACCTAATTCTATGGTTTAATTCTTGTAGTTTGGTTTAGCTAACTGTTAATTTTAGCTAATGGTTTAAATTATTATGAATTACTTTTAGCTACCATTTCAATATCCATTAGCCTACATATAACTAAATAATCAGCTGTTTATCCATTACTTTTAACTAATCTATTTAAACTTCACTGCTCACATGCAGTTATCAGTCATTAATCATAACATGTGGTGTAAACTGTGTTATAATTCTGTAGAGGTATGCACTGTGCAGTAAGCCTATCACATCTGGTACAGGGTTAAACTAAAGATTCACATCACACTAAATTGTAATTCATTTGGCAATTTTTTACCCAACACAAAGCTGCACAGGTACCCCCTGAGGTACACACTTTGTATGACAATGTAGAGTACATTCCCTTTTGACTGTCATACTGTCAAGAAAGACTAGTGCTGGATAGTTTGCTAGAATTAATATCTGCAGGCATCAGAGAGGAGTGAGACGCTTCTGTAGTTAAAGAAATTTTATCCAAACTTAAATCAACTGCAAAGCAGCTGTCATGTAAGGGGGTAAAGGAAGGACAAGTAAGAGCAGCCATGAAAACTGATCTGTCCTGCTCACCACTGTTAAGTACTTTTAAATATGTACACAGAAAACATAGAAAGTAGATTGATTTGAGAAGAAAGCGATGAGTGGCAATTATTTTCAGATGCAGTGTATTCCTTCATTGTTTGTAGTGCATACATTTAGCCTTACGGAATGTCTTAATAGTTTTATAAGTGTGCGTAGCAGCATAGGTGGGAAGGTCAAAAGTTTCAATATAGTTTAATCTGCATTTTGACTTTGGTAAGGCATGAAGAGGGAAGTCCTAGATTCATTTCATAGCATTACCACATTTTTAAAAAATGGCTAGACTACAGTACAACAGGAATATTTCTGTAACTATAATGTAATAAGGTTACAATGTAATAAGCTTGGAGCCTATGAAGAAAATGAAGAAAGGATGAGCCTGGAGTTCACATTGTTTATTCAGTATTAAACAAGGACATTTTAATGTGACTTCCAGGACAGCATTTCAAATTGACCTTACATGGGGGTAGTGTAAACAAAATGACATTATAGTGGGCTACAGTCTAGTTACAACTCAGCTGGGCTAGGATAACTTTCAGAGCACTAGCCGAGGTGGCCATCCAATCAAATTCATGTCCAAATTACATCTTATAATAAGATAAAAAAAAATCCATGATAGTCAAGGATTAGAATTTCTGTGATCACGGTATTTCTACCAAAAACTCTGTTACATAAAAAACACTGAAAGCAAAAGTGTGTTTTCTTCCACTATAACTGTTATAGGATGACTGAAAACGGGGGAAATATTTGGAAATGAGATGATGAGCTGTCTGGTGCAGACACAACATCATATCATCTCTAAAATTTAGAGAATTGTCTAAATGCAAGACCGATTTTCATCTGGGGACTTTCTACGTCCAGACAGCGTTCTCCATCTCCAGACCAACCAACCAATTAGAGTTTTCTATCCCTCTGGACTGCCTCTTTTCTCCACAAATTGCGAAGGTCTACTCAGTATAGACATAAAGTTGCATTTAATGACTAAGTCATAAAAAATTATTCCAACATCATCAAATTAAACTTAAACGATGTGTTCACTGTTTTTTAACCCAGCCCTTATTAAAATGTTGATTTATGTTGCTTAGCAAACCCTAGCTATAGTATCGACAGACTTACCACTCAGCTGCACATTCTCACCGCACTTTACAGACCAAGAGGAGAATTTTTTACCTCTTCAAAAACCCAGGTGAAGCTACTTTTGGAAACCAGGAACTTCACAGGAGGGTCAGACCTGTTCATCGGATCTACGGCTAAAAGGAGAGCTGCAAAGCCATGCCTTCCGTCACTAGGTATGTTTTTGTTTACTTGATTTCTCCAGTTACATCTGTGCTGGAAACAGGAATTTGAGCAAACTTAACTCAGTTCAACATAACAGAAAGCAAGGTTTGAGACCACATCCAAGCCTGTCTCTGAGCTTCCCATTTTTGAAAACTAGATTTATCGTGGTCAAAGACTGCCCCTTCGGACTGCGTTTGAGCCCAGTGAGAAGCTGCAGCAGAATGGTAAAAATCTTGAAATTTGAGCTGGAGTGAGTGAGGTTGCGTTTATGCACATAAATAATAGGAAACAACATGTCATTTGGGTTGGGTTAAAAAACAGGGAACCTATTGTTTTAGCAGTAAAATGGGCCAGTAGCAAACATGCTGTAGCTATGATAATATGTATTCATATTGCTGCATGTCTTAACAAAGCAGTTTACATAAAATTAAGGTGAACTGTTTATTTCAACACCTCCGTGCTAAGGCAGAGTAGTCGTGCCATTGTCAACAGTGAAGACCAGCTATGCTAAAATTAACTTGCTGATTCTGAAGTTAACTAACATTTGCAGGCCCAGTGTGTACACTTTGCATTCCAGTGGTACTAAACAGTTTTTTATTATTTGTAATGATTGACCTCCTGTTGTTTAGGAGAGAGTTTTTATTTTGGTTTGTCTGGTGACAGAGAACATGTCCCTAGATGAAGTCCCATTGTAAGAACCTGCACTACTTGGAATATCTTGTAAAACAAATGGTATTGTTGTCACTTGTACACATAACCTTACATAATCCAGTTCTCCCTTCATACATCGCTCTGTACTGTAAAGAATTGCATTGTTTTCCAGCGCTCTCCAGGATTTTGTCTCAGTTGAGTCTGTTCATGTCCCAAAATTTGCAACATGTCCAATCTGATATAAACAGACACAAAGAGTCATAATATCTTCTCAAGTTGCATTAGTTGATTTCGGAAAAAAAACTTGCATTTTCTGCTTCGATGTTATCAGGTACAGCCTTAGTGTATATTCTTAATCAACAGTGTTATATATTTCAGCCCTTAAAATAGGGTTTAATCAACCACAGCCACATCAGCATAGCAAAAACCCTTCAATGTACAAGTAATTATAGGTCAAGAAACTAAGGTCCAGTAAGAGGGAAACTCCTTTGTATTTCCAAGAAAAAAAGGATTGCACAAACAGTATTTGATCAGAATGAAGAGCGATTTGTATCAAGTCATTTTAAAATGCACAACAGATCTAGGTGACATCTCAAGAGGTAATGGGTTGGAGAAGGTATGAATCTGAATATATGAGCGTGAGGGCCTGTTATCAAAAGCACACCTTTCATCCTACGAGCATATGGATCAAACTTAGCATAATGTTGTGAGATTTTCACTCAAGGAATTCAATTAGATGTAGAGCAATGTCTGCTTTACAGAGCGCCCGGCAAAACCTGATAACACAGAAATGTGGTTTTCACATTAGAGGAGAAATGCAAATATCTTAACTAAAATCTACAAAACAAGGATTAATACAGATTTGGTAAAGGCGAGGAATGTACTGGAAAATTCAGCCCGTAAGCTAAGCCAAGGCCATTTGTTCACATAGCAAGAACGACAAAGAAAAACTAAATGTATTCAAAAAGAAATGATGCCTTCCAATCCTCTACCAGTCTTTTGCCAGTTCTGACCATTTAGACGAGGAAGAATTCACTGAACACAGATGAAGCACCTCAAAATAAAAAAAAGTAAACAGGATGTGAAACATTAAACGAGGAGAGACTTTTGATTAACAACTCTCTCCCTTCACATGTTAGAATAGAGAATGTGTCCATAACAGATGCTATCAACCATTTGCTCTCTGATGTCCATCTCTTACAGTACTCTTTTAATGGGACCCATCTTCAGGCTAATGTATGACGCTCTCATGGTTCTTCTCTGAATAAGTCTGTTAAAGTGAGATATTAACCAAAAGAAATTTGTCTGTAATATTGCCACAAGCCACCATTAATGTTTTCTCTATTTTGTACATTGCCACAAGGATAGCGGCGGATTCATCATCCTTGCAGTGTCGCAAAGGCCACTGCACGCAATCAAAGTGGGCGACTTTAACCTTGCCAAGGACAGGAGGACAGACCACATTTCTACTAAGATCTGAGTGTCCATTTTCCCATTATGCTGCTGCTCTTATCTACAGAAACACTAAAATCCGGTTAAATGGAGCCATTTTCTCATTTGCCTTTGGAGGTCGTTTTTCATGCTTGGAGAACTCCAGTCATTCACATGGCACAACGGGCTCCATTGTAAAAATAGCTTGCTCTATGAGGGTTCAGAGGCCTGGTCTGCATTGCCTGACAGACATTCGTGTACTGCAGCTGGAACCCACTCTGCACCATTCACGCAGCTGTAAAGAAATGGACCAACAGCAAAGACAAGTGAGGAGAGGCTACTGTCCCACCACTAGATCAGTAAAGGAAGAAAGAATTCACCAGTTACTGTTCTCAGCATTAGGTCACATCTTTTTCTTGGCAAACCCTGTAAGAAACATTGTACATATTGTGGAGCCAACTAGGCCAGCCAATATAGTGTAAACCACAGTGCTCAGGCAACAAAGGATGGGCGTAGCACTTCTCAGCTCTGACAAGACACTGGTCAAAGTTTCCTAGTGGGAGCGTGGAGCAGATATCTAATTCCCCCCTTCCCGGCAGTAGCTAGGGGTCTCAGGAGGAGAAGCAAAGGCTGCAGCACTCCATGCAGATCTCCAAGCAGTCTGCAGACTCACAGCAGGCGTCGATGATGCCACAGTCCATGTCACAGGGCAGGTCACAGTCGCCACACTCTTCAGACGCACAGCAGCAGCAGAAACACGAGTCATTCCCCGCACAGGAGCCGCAGGTGGCGCAGTCCAGCATGATGTTACACAGAGTTAGGAACTCGCAAAAGAGGCAGGCCAGAATACAGTGAACACAGCAGTCTGGAGAGGAAGAGAGACAGAGAGTTTTTTTTAACATTCACTATTCATAAATACATAAATATAAATAAATATTTTACATGTCATGCCAATAAAACAAACTGAAATTAAAAAAACATGGTCAGAAATAGTTTGGCAGTGCAGTCACTGTGATAGTTCAGAAATCATTTCACAAGAAAACATTTTTCTTCAGTGCCAGGACAGAGACTAAGAACTGCCAAGGTCCTGGTGGCATAGGCACACTGACTTACGAAATGTGCTCCTTAATAAAGAGTGAAAAAACAAATTTCTGGTCTTAACAAATTGCCCTTGGGAATAAGCGTGTCATCTTTACCTCTTTGTTGAGCTCTCTGTAACTGTACGTGTAATTATTAGCAAAGGTGGCCTATTTCACCATATAACAGTTGATTGAACTTGATCTGAAAATGATAAATACCACAGTCTTTTCAGACTGTCATTATTTTCTAGTGTGGTGGATCTGGCCTGCTTACTTTTAAAGACACAAAGCTTGACACAACCACTCAAAGCCATGACAAGAGATGGTAGAGCAAACCTGCATTTCAACGCAGGCAACAGAGAACTGCTCATCTGGAGTTATTACAGGAATGACAAGGTTAATATTCTGACATATTTTCCAGCCTGATAAGTGTCTCCTTTGGTTTTTGATGAACCCATTTGCAGTTAGTAAATATTTAGTGCAATATATATAACAAATTTTGAGTGGGTACAAATTACACTCTTAACTGAAGTCAGGGTCTTTATAAAATGTATTTTGCTTCCTTAAAACAATTACAAATGACAATAAAATGGATATCCATTACTGTTTTTTGGGTTAAAGAAAATGTACCACAAGTAAGAAGAATTCTGATCCTCTACTCTGACCAGACCAGTGATGTTGACCTTAGCTAGCTGTCCCTTCCTCTCCTGCAGCCCAAGCCCCTCCATAACTTTCTGTATCTCACCATCCTGTGCCTCTGTGGGAATCTGGGAACTGTTGCTCTTAGAGCTGCTCTTGCTCCTCTTGCTGCTCTGGGAGGTGATGGAAGGGTTGGACTGCAATTTCTTGGTGTGTTTGGGTCCTGCCGAAGAGGACGAGGAAGTGGATGAGCCGCCTCTCGGGAGGGAGCCCAGCTTAGGATGCCCCCCATTCCGGACCCCGTTGGATTGGAGGGCATGCGTGTGAGGTGTGTGCGTGTGATGCGGACAGTGTGTGTGTCCGTGGTGCTTGGCTCCGTTGCGCAGTTGGCTGCTGGGTTGTGTCCGACACGGCTGGGTGTGGTGGATGGGCGTGGATCTGGCAGCTGGCTGAGCTGAGGAGGGACAAAATAACACTGATTTACAATAGGCTGCGGACAATAAGCATTTTTGTTTTTTAGATCAAAAAGATTCAAAAAGCAATCTGAATGTAAGAAATACGGGACAAAACCTACAGTCCACAGTAAAGTTCAGTTGAAGCTAAAATGTGGCTTCAGCAGTCTGACTCAGTCAAATCAAAATGGGTATCTTCCAAATTAGTGTTCTCTTACTACCAAACTCCCTCTGATTTACACACTCCTAGGCTGCAGTGTGGGGACATTAACCAAAAGTGGGATTTTTTGCTATAAAGACTTTGGAAGATATCTAATTGATTAGTCAAATGCAGATGGCTGAAGTCTCATCATTAGCTTTGGCTTTGAGAAGACATCTCTTTGCAGCCAGTATGGACAGGTGGAACAATTAGAGTGACCAACAGCGCTTTGAATAGGGTCATGTGAGTACTGTTGTATGGCAGACTTGAAAAAATGTGAACCTAAAGTATTTATATAAAATATATCAATGGGACTGAAATATGTTTGTAGTGTGTGAGAAGGCTTGCCAACATGTGCAGACAATGTAGCTGATCGCTGCACAGCTCTTTTTCAGAGCCGAGAGGCCCTCTCAGTGTGTTCGCAGACTTGTGCTGACGCAGTGTCATGGAGAGAGAGGCTCTGGGAAACTGAGTCCAATTACAAAGCCCACCCAAAAGGCTCAGAAGAAGAGCTATGTATTCACTGAACTGACCCCTGATCCTACTTGTCTAGACTCTTACACAACTATAAAGAGACTGCAGGAAGAAGAAAAACAGACAGGATAAGTGAAAAGTGTGAGAGATGGGTGTTTGCCTCTGGAAAAATCAATCCTTTCCATACGAGTGTTCTTAGATGAATGCAGTTTTTAAACATTATATAGAGTATCTACAAACACAAACACTTGATCGCAGGCACATTTGTTGATCTTGGCTCAGTATACCACTTGATATATTTTACCTCCAAGTGCTACTGAATACTAACTACTCAGCTAGAGAAAGGCAGGCAGAAAAGCATGACCTTGTCGCCAAACCAAACACACATGCTGAAAAGAAGAATAAAATGGAAGGGTGGTTTTTATATATTATGGTAGTATTTAATACCATCCTATAGAGGCCCTAAATATTTTCTTGACCTGAAAGCATATGGTGTCTAGAGGTGCGGTGAGACTTAACAGGGCAGGGTAGAGTACAACAGACACAGAGAAAATCAAAGAAGAAACTCTGTACCTCTGGGGAACACACACACACACACGCAGTTGCACTTAGGGGCAAACAGAGTGTGGTCCTGAGCTCTAACTATGAAACATAGCCAGCAATAAAAGCGTCCGTTCGATAACCGCCCCGAGACAGATAACCCATCCAGGTCTGTTTTGATTGGCTGATGGCCGTGGTCAAACAACCAATCCAATGTTATTAAAGATTCTTTCATTCAGCGTTTTCTAACTTTGCTCCAGATGTTTGGCAGGCTGCAGGGCCAGTATGTGTGTGTGTGTGTGTGTGTGTGTGTATGCATGAGTGTGTAGCCGTGCATGCATGTGCAGGGCTGGTGAGAAGGAGCCATACTTTCTCATCTAAAGTATGTCAAAAGTCAATACCTGCTGCGCTCCTGTGTTATGTCTCTCTCTCTTCCTCTTCTCCTCACTTCATCTTCTCCCTTTCTCTGTCGTCCCTTTTAGCCTTTTGCACAATACTGTCTTTTAACACTCTGAGCTGGCCAGGATATAGGTCGGTAAGAGAAGAAGGGGATTAGTGAGAGGGGAGGGAAGCTGTGCACAATTTTTTAGGAATTTCTCTAGGTCTGTTTTGCCCAGGGGATTTTGAGTTGTTGAGAAATTCATACTTCTTGTGAGTTTGTGGTGTGTATGTTTGTGTGTGTGCACAGTATATAGGCGGATCTGGCAGACAGACAGACAGACAGAGAGAGAGACTGGAAGTCAGGACCGTCTCCAAACAGAGCTTGAGGTTGGGCCCACTCACGCACACACCAATATATGCATGCAAGAACACGTGCAGACACACACACACACACACACGCACACGCACACAAAAACACAAGGTCCCTTTGTCTGAAATCAAGAAAGTACAGGGAGGAAGATGGAGTGAGAAAGAGAGAGAACACATTGAAGAAATGGGTTGCTGCTTGTGCATATTTGGACCAGGAGGATGTATGGGTGTGACTCATAAACACAATGATTCAGCAGTGGGAGCTAGTTAAAAATAACAGCAAATAAAGAGCCAAATGACATGATGAGACTAGGAAACCGCAGAGCGCACATGTGCTGCCTAACACGCTAACAATGTTGGCCACTGGGGGTGAGGGTGTGTGTGTGTGTGTGTGTGTGTGTGGGGGGGGGTCCCGTGACCTCTGGTGCGATGTGTGTTTGTACATGTATGTCTGTGCAACTGTGCTGGCCCCACTGAGTGAGCATGAGTGAGTCATCATCAGTTGAATGCAGCAGCACCCATTCACACACCCTCCACCTCTTCCCCCCTCTCCTGGCGTCTCTCAGCTACCCTGTACTTACACACCTCCCTCTCAGCCCAGAAAACTGCTGTTCATCTCTCTCTTTCTACTTATCCTCTGCTGGAATGAGTCACCAGCACAACGGTGAATTCTGTCTGCTGTCTGTCTCCTTTCCAGCTGCTTTATTCTGCTGTCTCCTCTGGTGCTGTTTGTCTGTCTATAAAACACCCCCCCCCACCCCCCATCACCCAGAAACATCTTACCCAGTGACTCCTTTCCGGGGGGTTTTATTGCATTTTTACATTGTTTTGGGCCAAAGCTTAAGTGTCAACTACTAAAACTGTGAGAATGGGAAAATGATATGATGCTGTGGTATATGTTATTTCAAACTGCTTTCAGTGAAATTTCCCCACATTTGTGGCTGCTAACACTACAGCCTTAATGAGGCTTTTTTAGCTGCACCCAAACTACATTGAAAACATCATGTGGAAGCAGAGTTAGTTCAGTTTGATGCAACAGTGTCGCCAGTAATTTTTCTGGGGCTTTAGCCCCGGATGTTTTGACTGTAGCCCCGAATGTAAATCAACAACAGCAAAAAAAATACGCAATAATCTTCATGACACAGCCTCTCTCTAAGATTTTCAAAGAGCGGAGGTGACTCGCAATAATATTGATAGATTTTGTTTGAAGTTCACGTAACGTGACCCCCTACCATTACTCAGAGAGCGCATATTGCACAGTCACCGCACAGTAGTGAGAGAATATCATGACACCTGACCACGACACAGACTCCTGATGCTCTGTGTCCTGCTGCCTCTGTCCCCCTCGCTCGGAGACACTACTGTTTTACTGTCTCCAATTATATAATTATATATTATTACATTATCAAATATTTCTATTTTATCTTTTTTCTATTCTATTTTGTCTATTTTTTATCTATTTATTAAGCTAATTTATTATGAAGGTGAAATGGTGCCATATGCACATTTAAAAAGACTTCAGGCATGCCAGCATGGATTAAATTGTATGAGAAAGGTTGATCTACAGGAGAAACAGAATGCCTGACAGCCTTACTGCTTTATATTACACTAAACTGTTTTATTTTGAATTGTCACCGCAGACATTTCCTCAATAAATTGAAGCAAAATAAATCACCAGAATGCAGGAAATTAAGTGTTTAAAGCCCTAATTTTTCAGGGGAAGGACCCCCAGACCCTCCCTTGTTAATATTATCAGTGTTTATTATCAGCAAATGAGACAGTTGTTGGAGTTACTGTGTAGAGGTCATTTACTGTTGCTTTACACATGTACTTTGGGTAAGCAGCAACGGGGTGGTGGGGGGTGAAAACATAAAAAATTCCTGAGCTGGGCTAAGCCCCCAGTGTTTCAAGAGTTAGATGCACATAACTGCTGCTTCAAAATTAGGTGTGAGCAAGTAAAATTATGACTCAGCTTTGGCTAAAATTAAAGGTTAATTTTTGTTACTTTTTAATAAAAAACAAACAAACAACATTTGTTCAGAGAGCACACACAAAAAGTAAAAATCATATTTCGTCATTCAAATGAAGGCTAGAGTTTAACAGAGTGCCTTTGTTAAAATTCTTGCAACATTTCAGTTATAAAGGTCCATTGATCTTTTTTTAACTGTAGCACTGCTCATGCACTTTGATGTACCACTTATGTTCTTGGCTGTCAGTTTCTTCATGGCATAATTAAAACGTGAAGACTAGACTTCCATTGCCTAAGCTCAGATAAGTTCGTCAATTTTTTTTCTGACAATATTAAGATGTTTGCACCCACCGTTATTGCTATAGTGCATCTGTTTATTTACAATGAGCAATAATGAAGTCACACAGGTACTTATTTTTATTTTAGGTATGTGTGTGTTTCTGTTATTTGTGATGCCAGGTTAAAGATACCACAGCCTGCAAAAAATCCCACACTGTATCTGTAAGGCTAATGTAAAAGATTTTTCCAGTGGGGAGTTCCTACTAACAGAACATATGTGTGTACCATCTCAATAACCAACCTTTATTTAATACACAGCACATTTGAGACAAAGGCACAATAGGCAGGTCTGATTTCATTGTGTGTTATTGTGTTAAAAGGACATCTTTAAAGCACTTTTTAGGTTCAATAGTTGGTAGGTATGAGTGTACTAGACAGCTGCACTACTACCAAACAGCCAGACTGGTGTAGTTTAATACTTTATTTGACCAAAATGAGCTTACAGACAGGTGTGTCCGTTAGGTACAGATAGGCGCACAGACACGCAGGAAAATAAGTAATAGGCAGGCAGTCAGATATCGGTCCAGGTAATGGAAATGCAAAACCCAGCAAGCAACTAGGATGATGGCAAGAGGATGAACTAACAAAAACCAAAGGAAGTGAACTGCTTTTGGTGAATGGCTGATGATGGAAGTAAGAACAGGTGTGACAGTCAGGTTATAGGGAAAGGAGGGAAAGTCCAGGGGCATCTGGTGGAGAGCAAGAGGATGGCAAGTCTGGTGAGTGAAAAGTTGTGTTTGAAGAGAGGAACTGAGGAGCAAACTGTGACACCCACCACACATTAGTCATTAAGTCTATTTGTTTAAAATGACAAAACTCACAATTTATTTTACTATTATGTTGTGCCTTGTTTGTTTTTGCCTCACTCTCAAAGTTTCAAACACATTCAGAATACAGAAGTGTGTGATAAACCGGAAATGAACTTGCTATCATAAATGTACTTCTAATCAACAAATCAAACAAATATCATATTATATGCAAATTACAGATTCTCAATCAACTGTGAAGTATTCACATAGAATAGCCTAAATATGATCAAACTATCTCAGTACTCAAAGTTTGTTTGCCTGTCTGATTGCAAGTTTGCTGATGTGTTGACGTGCCTGCACATTTGCAAGGTTTTTCTATATCAGAAAAAACAAAGCTGTGCATGACCATTAGTCTTTTGTATTTTGTTTTGTAATTTGCTTTTGTGTTCTCATGAAAATATGCAATATTTTAACAACAATAACAACTTGCCCAGTACCCAAAAGTTCTTGAAAAACCCTTACACTTTGTCCAAAGACAGTGGACTTGCCAGAACAACATGACTCAGAGCAACACTAATCCATGACCTGAGCCATCAACCAACCACCTCAATCAATCAAGCATGACCCCTGACTTGACATCGCTGCCCACACAGCAGGACTTTCCAACACTCAGCTTTGTGTCACCGTTATCTAAAAGTTTGTATGTGTTTAAATGTGACCAACAAAGCTATTGTAAATTCATAGAAACAAGAAAGTCTATTAAGGCAAAGGAACAGAGAAGGAAAACCAGCTTAGTGACTGGTCTCTTATTAAAGGCAGTGTCACAGTCCTGTTAGATTTCCCAACAACAACACACTTCACACTAACTTTGATGACATGGTAATAACAAACTCCACTCAGCATTTCCCTTACACACACTTACATGCCCTCATTCGCAACATAAAAATGGCTGTCGTCTGTCTCGTTTATGTTCATCTCATTTAGAGAAAATATTTCACACTGATAAAAATAAACAAAGTGCACACATCATAAATGCCGCTGTGATGCTGTCAGTGATTAATTACATGTGCCATTGTTTCCTTGTGAGTCAAAAAGAGTGCAAGCAGTTAAACATCTGTGAACATGTGTATCCTGCTGTGGCGGTGACGTCAAAGACAGCAGCATGTTCATGACATCACTGACAGGGTGTGTGTGTGTGCGTGTGCAGCCCAGGTCGTAACACACACTCACATGTTAACAGCTCTCTCTGCATATTGTTCTCAGACAGCTTGTGACAGGCCCTGGGCCAGACGCATACTGCAGCTCTGATGTCATCACTGCGAGACAGAAGAACTGTCTGTATTTGCTTCTGCTGCCTCACTTTCTCACTCACTCACGCACACACACATCCACAGATGTCACACAGCCATGACCTCACCGCAGGCCTGCGACGCAGGCTATTTTGTAACGTCTACGCATTCCCGTTATGAAGCCAGGGAAACATGTGATGATGGATTGATTGCAGATGACACACACACACACACCCTTTTTAAACTACATTTAGGCTGATAGTGGCTTATAAGGTTCGCAGAAGATACGCAAACTACCTCAGGCAAAAAAGGCAAAGACAAACATATCATTATGCAGACATGCAGGCATAAGCTGTCTGTGTTCACCTGAGAAAGGGATAAAGTTCAGATCTTAGCACTGTTTAGTTTGTGGTTTAAGTTCCGTGAACACATGTGTGGTTGTGTAAGTTGTGGAGGGAGGCACGTCAAGGCAAATGGAAAGCCAGTAAGGACTGGTGTGCATGGCGGCACATTTTGTCCAAGCCTACTGTAGTTGCATAACCCTCCCTGCAAAGCATATGGAGCTGGTGGGTTTCATAGGATTTATTGGGATGTAAAATAAAGCAGTGTGAGAGTGGCACAAAGAAATTCAAACCCAAATCTCTCAAGTCTTCTAGCCTGGGCCTGAAATAGACACAGGCGGGACTGATAGAAGCCGAAACTCAAAACTTAAAACACACTGCATTCACCTACTCATCCATTTCCTGACTAAACCGCTGGTTATTTAGCTATTACATCGGGGCAGGTTTGTGTCTTTGTGCATGTCATCAATGTCTGGCCCTGGATTCCAGGAAAAATGCTCATAGCTTTCTAACACATGCTCGGATGTCAGCTTACTCAACTGCCTTATCGCTCCTCGGTTGCTCATTTCATCCTTCCCTTATTCACTTACATCATCCCTCCCCTTTCTTTGAATGACAGGAAGGACAAATTTAGACCGCTCTAGATCATTTAAAAGTTTTACAATGCTTTTAGGTTAGTCGCCGACCATCGAGATAGCTTAGCAAGAGTTTTGTGGGTGTTGCTATTGTGAAGCTCGGCCTTGTAAATGAATAAATGACATAGTAGAACTAGCATGAGAATTAGCTTGAGATTCTACTTATTTCAAACTGGATTGAAAATAAGAGAAATATGTGCGGTTGGGTAATGACACAGCATACTTGCATAACCTTTGGCTTTGATACAGAAGGTTGGAGCAACTGCACATCAAGGAGATGAAAGAGTGTCTCTCTCTGGCTGACACATAACCGTTGAACTTGTAATATGAGGGAGGGAAATGGGTGGTGGCGGATAGTGATATGACTCTGGAACAAGATCTTCCAGGTGTTGTGACACTCTTCACCAGCAAATTGAGGTGGCAAGGTGCAGATACAACCGGTGGGGAGTGTAATGATTGGACTGCTGGAGATTTTGGGAAGTAGTTTCGACTTGGAGAGCAGAATGTAAATAAAGCACACACAATATGAGACACATTCATCTCTCCTCCTGTAATTTTCTTACCCCAGTACAACTGCTAACTATGGTGGCTGTTTTATGCACTGAACTTCTGGGTTCTGAAAATCACATTGACATTTGTAATAACACAAATTACTAAAAGCTCAACTTCCAGCTCAACTGTATGCTGTGTGGTTTAGTCTATATGTCTACACATGTCTGTTTTAACTCAAATTATTTAATGTTGTTTATTTAATATTTGGTGTCTAAATGGTGTCTGTTAACAGACACCATTTCCCACACCCCTAAGACTGTTATAGGTTACATGACATGCTTGACATACTGAAGCCATGGGTGAGCTACGCAGATAGATGTTGTAATAACTAGGCCAACAGGATGCCAGTATAGACATTTTTTAAACAGCATGAGATTGCATCTAAAATGTTGGAAAGATGACATTTGTGACAGGGATGTGGGTGAATATCATGCATAAAGGAGGGCTGTGCTGGAAAAAATGATGGACTTTAGTCTTTATGAAAGCAGACAAATTAATTTTGTTAAAAACACAAAGGAAGGAAATTCTAATAGTAAGTGCTTTAGTAGATATTGATCTACTGTCTCTCAGAATATAGAAACACAATTGACTTTTCAGCAAGACAAATATACTCAATAAAAGAGTGCATGACTTTTAGAAGGTAGTGGAATCAGCTCTCCTGGATCTGCCAGGACTTTTGATCAAATCTGAGACTTTCTGTGTTGATTTATTTTGATAAGACCGATACCGAGATGTCCAGTGAACCCTAAATAATTAAAGGAGACTGAGAAATGGAAGTTCCACAGTCACCTAGCATTGCTATGGCAATTCCCCAACAATCCCAGTCTGAACAACAGACACAGAATGAAATGCAGAGAAGCAGAAGAAAGAAGAAAAGAGGAGAAAAGGTGTTTCATTTCAAGTGTGACGATTTGGACGCACACTCGCTTGTCTTCAGAAATCAGAAATGTAACCTACTTTGCTGACAATGTAGGTGTTTCTGTCTGTCTGAATGATTACATGACCTATTTCTTCAGGGTGTGCAAATGTATTTGTTAAAGGTCAGGACAATGTGACTCATCCAACCAGTGATCAGTAATGGAAATAAAACTCTCAACCAATCTCTCTGAGTGTGTGGGTCTATGTGTAAATGTGTGTGACTGTGAGGGTGCTGTTTACTCACACGTGATACTCTTGCTGGGTGTTGTGAGCTCCGTGTGTGAGAGGCTGCTGATCCACTTGTCTCCATCATCGCCTGGCAAACTTTCTGGGGTGCCATTTGACCTCAGTATTAGGGGCTCAGTATAGATGTGGGCCACATCTAAAAGAAAACACACAAATACTAACACAATTAAAAAACGTTTTCTGGGCGACCACAAAGCTTTATGTTTACGTGTTTTGTGTTTACGTGAATTTTATTTTGAAGCTACAGAGGTTCAGGTTCCCAGCTTTCTTTCCTGAATGAGTAGCTGCAATCCATGTGGATATTATAAGCTATCAGCAACAAGCTGTTTTCCCACTTGCAGTAAACGTTTCTACTCCAATGTCATTTCCTATCCACTAGCACTTAATTTAAACTGAGTAGTTGTGCTGACTTCAACAAAGCAGAAGATTTTGTCTGTACGTGTACGTGTGTGCTCTGTCCTGAACTTGCATCTGGAAGCAGTTAAATCCAACCCCTTGGGACTGTTTAGGGGTCTATGTGCATGCTTGTGAAACCTGAAATCCGTGTGGGTCTATGTGTGTACTGGGATGGCTGTTTGTGTTTGTTTAAAATGAACACATAAGAGGACGCACACGTAATATACATACAGTAAATACATGTCTGGGTGTTTTATGTGTTCACCGGTGCCATGCAGTGCTCTAATGAAGCACACACACTTATACATACGTACATACATACACACTACACAGAGGCCTTCAAAGCGGGGCAGGCCTGGGCCTCTGAGAGGTGCAGACTCATTCCTAGGCAAATGGGAGCCAGCTGGGTTTGATAAACACACATACACACACGCACACACACAAACCAAACCACGTCCTGTGCGTGGACTCAACACTTCCCGGCTATGTTTATTTACTCTATCCACTCTTGCTCACTTCTCTATCTGTCCTCTCTTTCCTGTCCTCTGCCTCTCATACGCTGCGTCTCCAGTTCACATTCACATCCACATATTTGGCATAACTCTATAGATTCATTTGCACTTCTACAGCTAAAAATATATAACGTCAATGCAAAAGTATCTCAGCAGTAGAGAGTTGTATGAAAAGGTAAGAAGAGTGCTTTGAGTGAAGTGAAAGAGAAGACGCAATAATAATAAAGGCAGTTTAATTAAAAATTAATTAAGTAAATTTTCTTGGGATAGTTTGAATAGTTGGTGGAATCCAGTTATCTGGTTCTGATTATGTTTTTGTCTAAATACGACTACAGTATTAACACTGTTATCTTAGCAGCTGGAGAAACGGCTTTTCATTGAAGCATGCAGATAAGAAATCATTGTACTTGAATAAAAATACATACAACTCACATGACAGAGCTGTCTATTTTATACTTTATTATAAAGCTGACATGCCATTATATGCATTTTACTTACTACTACACTTTAAAGTGAACTTAGTTAAACTATTATAGAGAAGACCAGTTTAGTTTCATTTACTAAGATCAGCAGATCTTTGTAATAATTAGCAGATTAATCAATAGTATAATAATTGTTACTTACCTTAAAGCCTTAAACTATTCCATTTTGTTCTCGTAAAACAAACATACGAAAATTTGACTCCATAAGATGAGTTTTACTTACAATTTTTAACAGAAGAAATTATGACACAGTAACAGATGAATTTATGTGATAATCGTTAAAAAAATCATAATGTTAAATATATATGTGAGTATGTTTGTGAGTGTTTTTACTAATGTTTGTAATGTTATATAGTTGGAACAGTGAACCCAGAACCATTATTTTGTGAAGCTCAATAGGATGACATGCTACATGGCCTGCAACCTGCAGAGTTCCTGTCTGAAGGAACACTATCTTTATTTCCTTAGAAAACAACTTGTCTGAATCGTTTGATCGTTTAAGGTGGTCGAATCTTGAAGGGAAGCAGTGTTTTAAGCATTGGAGGATTTTTGCCTTTACTTTTGTGAGTTTGTATGTGTTTTTTTTTTTTTTGTAGTGGGATTTCTGTGTGTTTGAAGTTGGAATAGACATAAACAGGACCTGAAGGGATGGGAAGTGCTTCTTGCTCTTCCATTGTATTAGACAGCGGTACACACACACACACACACACACACACACACACACACACACACACACACACACACACACACACACACACACACACACACATGTTTGTCTCTTTGTCTCCTGCATGTGGAAGCCATTTTTAAGGTCCATGTTGTATCCATTAGTCTCAATCAGCCGTCTTCAGATATGAAAGCCACTAGTGAGAACTGTTGCCCTCGACACTGCCAAATGTCTAGTTAAGATATGTGTATATTTCTCATGTATATTATGGACTATGTATGTCACTGGCAAGTAAGCAGCATATATGTATGTTAGTGCTTGGCAACGATTAAAATTTTTAAACGATTAATCGCATGATTTTCTGCCATTAATTGCATTGTAATGCACAAAATTGAATTATGAATTCTAAAGTAGTGTCCTGCGCACTTTTAATTTAAATGTACTGCTATATAGACAAAAGTGCAATAATATGTGGTTTGCAAACACTTTAAACAAATAAGGTGCTTTTTACCAGCAGTATTCCCTTTACACAGTAGCAATAAAATATTCTTGTAAATCTCAACTTAAACATTAATGTAATCAAATCAAACATAAAACCAAAGCTATTTACCATGCCAGGTACCTTTTATCTAGCTTGTTAAAACAAGTTAGAGTCTAGATCCATATCATAACATCATAACAGGCACCTTCTGAGCAACAGGTTAACATATGTGAATCTGTTTTCTTGTTTTTTTTTCTGAACAGGTATCAGCAGAAACATTTTTCTTTCATCAGGGAGCAGCATAAACAGTCTATGTTCAAGTGTCCCTGATAGAGTGAGGTAAAATACGCCACACAGAGCACAAATCATTGGAGGAGAGACTGATCCTCGCCGTTTGTGAGTTTCCAGAATATATTACTGTTTACTAAAAAGTTATCAGGACATGAACAGGAAGAAATTTGGCAGACCATCCCCGCAAAACTAGATGAAGGCCTATCAGGTAAAGTTATGTAGGCTATAATTTTAACTGAAGTTAAATAGGCTACAGCTGTGTAGCGCACAGAAGCCGTTGCCATGGTTACTATCTATAGAGCGCCTGCCATTTAGGGGAACGCTTGTCTACTCTTCCCCTGAGGAGCACAGAGCGACCCTGCGGGGCGAAGCGACTACTAGGGATGGGCGATATCTTATCGTTCGCAATATACCGTTGAAAATTCTCCTCACGATAAAAATGTGTCTCTTCACGATAATAACGATAAGTCTAGTTGATGACGTAGTTTTGTGTGCACGCGCGCGGTGTCCGTGGGGTCTTAAAAAGTCTTGAAAGGTGATAAATCAATTTTGCGAAAATTAAAGCCATTAAAAAGTATTAAAAAGTCTTAATCGCCATTTTACAAGGTATTAAATTTTGAAGATATTTTTTTCAGTGTGAAAATCCTGTTTGCCCCAAAGTTAGTTTGCTAAAAGTGTCGGTGAACGTTTTTATTTATAGCGCACAGCCAAAAACACTCGACAGGCAGAGAGCAGCGACTGTGATTCTTCTCTGTAACGTCAGACGCAGGGATCCACTGAGCCTGTTTCTCTTTAAACGCCCCAAAAAATAGATCTGTGCAAACCAGAAAAATATTTACGAGTAGGCCTACAGCTGACAGTAACCTCCCTCCCCGCCGGACCCTCAGTGCTAATCGTCCAAAACATAGTCGGAGTGGCGAACAGGAGTAACGGGATTAACCCGGGTGGCCGGTCGCTCTGCGGCCACTTGAACAGCGAGAAGCGCCGCCAGCAGCTGAATCAGTAAGACAGAAGGAAACAGGGATAATTAAAGCAGCGCGTGGGTTTGGCTAACGTTAGCTGGGTATTTAGCTAAATCGCTGCCTTTTATTGAAACACGTTGAACTTTTCATAAAGCTGATAATCTTGTCAGCGTGTGAACAGACCAATCACAGCCTGGATGGAGCGGGATTTAAAAAATGCTTGATGTGCTGCAACACACTTTATAAATGTTGAACTCAATGTTCTGCAGAAACTCTTCTGATTATTGACGAGGTTAGCAGCCTGAAATGAAGGTTAGAGACTCGAGCGTCTTTCTGTACAAAGTTAATGAATAAAAACAACCCAAACTGAAACAGCTGGAATTTGAATTAATATTAAACTAGTGGTAAGTTATATTCTATTATATAACATTATATTGAATGAACATAACATAATGAATATATTAATGCCAAAATTACAGTTTACTATTAACATTAACATTATACTTTTAATTTAATGTTATATTATTATACTAATCCAGTCATTTAGACTAGTTCCTCCTCCAGGTTGTGTCTGCGCTGCACCGCCTTCACTACTTACGTTATTCATTACTCAGTTTATTCTCTTCATCTTTGTTCCCTCCTGGTCTGTTTCAATTTTGAATTTTGTTGTATTAATCAAATGGTTGATTAAAGTTGTCACACAAATCATTGCAGGCAAGCTCACATTGTCTAGTTCAAACCAACTGAACACTGTGAACTTACACTGTGTTTCACATAATTTGCTGTAATGTTGCTACATAAACGTCATAGCTTTTGTAAGACAGCTGCTTTTTGCAGAAAAATTTAACCAGTCCTTCAAAAAGAAAACTGTTATACAGGCTGTTACAGGCAACTGAGAAAGTTGGTGAATGCTTCAATTTTTAGGTGGTTTACAACCTGATGACATATAGGCAATCAATATGTTATAAATATATTTAAATTCCTTTAAAAACTCAAATGTCCCTTTTAAAAGGTGTGTGGCTGATTTAATCGGTTAGCTCAAAGAGGTGCTGCAGTCTTAAAACATGTTGAAAAAAGTCTTGAAAAGGTCTTAAAAGGTATTGAATTTTACTTCAAGATTCCTGTATATACCCTGGATTCACTGTTCACGTTTGCACTATTTTTACAATTATGACAGGGAGTACAGTTGTACTCTGTTGTAAGTTTGAAACACAACTGAAGACATGGTTGGTTGTTGTTACTTTTGCTGTTTGCTTTGCACTATTTTTCCACCATGAGAGTATAAATAAATAAATAAATAATCTGTGTTTACATTTTAAACTTGTAATTGATTTGAATTATTATTGTGTAATTGTTGTTGTGTGATGCACAGTCACTGGAACACAACTTAAACATAATATAATCTGAAATTTTACAAAAGAAAATAATTTATCGTCATTTCTATCGTTATCGCAATAAATCCCTGAAATTATCGTGATAAATTTTTTAGGCCATATCGCCCATCCCTAGCGACTACATTATGATTTTAAGAATGTTCCTAAGACCAGCATCTTCCCTAATACTAATCAGCATGCAGAGTGTAGCTATCCACTTCGCTATGGCGTTTGTTCGCTTGTCTTGCTTTTGTTTATCTACTTCTCCCACGCTGCATCCAGGGTAGTCTGCCGAAGCATCCCTCCACTGCTTGTTTGGGTGGGTGATTTGCAGGCTGATCAACATCCCAGCCCTCTTTTTGTATTTTTAATTATCTGATTAAACGTGATGTTTTATATTTCTGTAATTAGGTAATCTGTTTCAATTGGTCCATCAAAATCAGTTAACTATAATGCTCCATTGTTCTATTACAGCTGGTATCCATTTATAAAAATATTGAGGATGGATCATAAACACTTAATATTTCACCATGTACTGTCAGGCAACAGTTGATTTTAATGACTGTAGACAGTTGGCAGGTTTTTGAAAATATCGAGATCAGTAATATAGTTCAAACAAAAATCGTTTGAAGTGGCATTTATCGGTTATACTCATCCTCTCTCTCATGTTGTTTGGTCCTCATTCTCTGGAAGCTGCTTTGGGGGGCAATTATGTCATTATCAAAGCCACACAAAAGCCCAGCGTAAGCAAACTTCAGGAAAGAATAAAAACAGTCTTCTTCAATGGAATCCATTTTACTACATCTGGGAAATAAAGATTTAGCTAAACTACCAAGACATGAGTTGTGCAAACTCCTTGGAAGTGTGACAAAAGTAAATAGTAGGATTTGTAAGGACACTAGAGTATCGCTGCCCTTGTTGGAAAAATGAATGTTAAAGATATGAATAAATACGTACACCAAGTTTCTGAAATGGGTATAACACCTGCACCTTCCTGCTAAGTATGCGTTCAATCACCTGATCAGCTGAACCACTCCAAATGTCAGTACAGTAGTCTGTTATGTATTCTCATTTAGAAATCTGCTACCCAGAGTACTATGGGTTAAAAGTGTGTACGCCTTGTGACTCTTTCCCTCTGTAAACGTTCAAAACCACGATTGTTGGAGCTAAACACATCCCCACCAAACTCCTAGTGCCATCCAAGCAGGCCTTCAACCAATTGTGTGTTGGCATCAGCATCAAACCACCAAACCGCGCGACCTCAGAGCCATTTCTGAGATCTGAGAAAGATGAGCCTCTAATTCAAATCAGACCAGAGCAATCAAGAGCTGCTGAGGAGATCTGGCTGCGTGTTTACACATGTGGGAGACTATTTGTGTTTGTTTGCGCACGCTTGACTTTGTATGTGTGCGGGTGTTCATATATGTGCGTGTTCATCATGTGTGTTTGTGATTTGGTGTATGTACACGTGTCAGTGGGCCTAAAGTACTAAAGGGGCGATCCAGAGGAATTTCAGTTTCCTAGTAAACAAACAGTTAACCAGTAAAACAAAAACATATGGATGGCATAGGGTAAGCATAAACACAACACATGCACACACACGTACACACCTATACACACACACACACACACACACACACACACACACACACACACACACACACACACACACACACACACACACACAAACACACAAATCCAGGTTATGTGAGCTGGCAAATGATGTGACATATCCTGGATCACCTGAAGGGGAGCACAACTTGCTGTTCCTCTGGGTATTATCTCTGAGTGTTGGTTCACAGAGTATGCGGAGTGCTGCTGAGCTGAGTTTACCTCAACCTGTTTCCACAGCTTCACTGATACTTCTTCAGAGGCACAGACTTCTAATGTGTATACGAAAGGAGGTCTCTTAGGTGTGTACATCCCTTTGGCAAAGACATACATATCCCACACAGACAGGAGCAAACAGGCATCCTAAATGCACCAGATGAGTTAATAAAGTGAAACTTTTATCACACTTCAGACTTATTCATACCCAAGGAGAAATTCACATGTTTTTTTTAAAACGGCACAGAGACAGGTGGAGGTAAGAAAAAGATAAAGAACTATTTGAATGAAATAAAAATAATAATGTGTGTGTGTGTGTGTGAGAGTGTGAGAAGTGTGCAAATTTTTATCTATTTAATATAGTGTAACATTGCGTAGGCATTCATGATGTATAAAAAAAGGTATGAATAATAAGTACAATTTACAGAATAATCAAGTATATGATGTATTAATATAAGTTCAGTATGTATAATATAGACACACTATACCATAATAATAATAAAACAATAATATCAAGTATATAGATTAGAATGGAAGAGAATACTATGATATAGCATACAATAGAAACATATTAAAGAACAATAATAGCAATCTATTTGTAATGTAGTATTGTTGTGTAGTCATGTAGTCAATTAATTTAATGCAATGTAAAACAAAATAGTGTTAGATATGTTCACATTTCACTTTTTTTATAACTTTCTATTGTTTTTTAGTTTTAACAGACTAAATAATCAGTTAATTAATTAATGAGAAAAACAATAATCACATTAATCGATAATACAAGGGATTTTTACAGTTGCAGCTCTACTTGAAAGTACATTATTCATGCACAAATGAGTGAACACCTTCACATCTTGCTGACTCATCTCTAAACACATAAAGACAGAGATAAAAGTTGAGAGAATAGGAAAGAAGACACAATGAGATGAGGTGAAGAGCATCCGAGCAGAATAATGTTCAGCAGAGCGGAGTTAGTGGAGACGACGCAGTAGCAGCTCTCTGGCCAGCAGTAATGACTGGAACAGACTGAAACCACACACAACCGATGGGGTTCTGACCAGGACGAGGGATAATACAAAGAAGAGTGCACATAACTACAGCAAATGTGTGGTTTTTATCTGTGTCCCAACAAATATACACGCCCATACATGCACACACACAAAGAAAAGGAAAGATGGGGCAAAGCAATCCAGCCAAAAGTTGAAAGCCCACACACGAAACACACACACACCACACACACACACACACACACACACACACACACACACACACACACACACACATTGTACAGAGGGGCTGTGAGAGTGCAGCCCTGGAATATGTCCAAAATCAGAGATTATAGCTGCTGAGAGAATGAAGCAGTGTAAGCTCATTAAAGACAAAAACTGTCTGCTGTTGAACAGGCTTAAAGGGGAATTTAATTGTGTTACTTTGTCTCTGAGATTCTCCTGGTTCCTGGGAAAATCCAGCTTTGCTAACTGAATGCTATACTGCTGCTTTTAACCTGAAATGGAGACACCCCCACCTGACACACATACATATACTGCACAAAATATGAAAACTAAGGTCTAACTGTCAATTGGTCATAAAGGATAAATATTAATATAAATATTTTACTGGCAAAAATTATTTAAATGTAAATTACATTTACAATGAAACTGTACTGTTTGTTCCACTCTAAAATATGTTCACACAGACATTTCCCTGTAACAAATGTATAATGGTAATGTTATGTAAAACATGAATACTGATATATTGTGGTTTTGATTTGAAACAGGAACAAACAGCAACCACACACCTGAATATGTAAACATCAAATCTGGCGTTGCAGCAGTAACTGTACAGAAACAGGCTCCGACTCATGTGTCTCAATAAGACAGTTTGCTCATTAGTTTGTACTATCACGTCATGCTGACACTTTCTGTCAACAGTATATGTCACGGGTAAGGAGGATTTGGAGACTCTACTCAAGTCAGGAGTTTGTGAGAAGAGAGAGAGAGAGAGAGAGAGAGAGAGAGAGAGAGACTGCCACCATAGCAGCAGCAGCAGCAACAGTTTTTCAAATGTTTGTGAGGTGGTGAAGGGAAAAAACCTTGCTCATTTTCGTAGTTCAAATGTGCTGTAAAAATGCCTCAAATTGCTCCTAGTTTATTTCAGTCTCTGTGAGAAACCAAATTAGACACAAGCCTCAACAAACCTCAGGGTCTAAAAAGGGACAAGTAGGCAAATAGCTGCATCTACACACTGGAGCAAAGAGAGAAAACGAGAGAAAGAGAGAGAGACAGGAGGACGTAGTTTAGACCGTGATAGAAAGAGGAATTATTCTATAATTGAGCAACTGGATGAACAAAGAGACACTGGCAAGTGTCTTAACCTATGAAAATAGGCAACGGTGGCAAAAATATATGGAAATTAGTGCTGACAGTTTTGTAAATGTCAAATAGCATTTTTGTGGTCCACATTTTATTCAACACAATAAATTTGTACCAAACATTATCACAAGCTCATTATCTGGCTTTCACATTAAAGGAATGACAAAATAATGTTTGCTGTTGAGGTCAATAAATATAACGCAGATAACAGCTAATGTCAAATAATGACCAACTTCAGGTATGTCACATCTGACAAGGTAGTTAATACATTTACATTTATTCAATTAGCTGATGCTTTTATCCAAAGCCACTTAGAATTGCTATATATATAGGTCACACGCGTCTGGAGCAACGACGGGTTAAGTGTCTTGCTCAGGGACACATTAGTGTCTCACAGTGGATTTGAACCCGGGTCTCTCACACAAAAAGCATGTGTCTTATCCACTACTCAATTCCCCCCCAACCATAGATGAAAAGTTTAAAACAATACGATGTGCTTAGAAGTTGAACAGAAAATCTAACAACTTTCTGCCAGCTGTTGGTCAATAATACCTGATTACTGATGAGCACTCTGTTTTGATCAGCAAATGGACACATCACATAATACAGAGAGGTGTTTTTTTGACTAAACCATCTGTAGATGAGTGTAAAAAGTGCCGACCAGGTTTCCAGAGATCACATCGGCCAAACAACAGCCAAAAAAACCTGCATTTTTTTTGGTGGGGCTTATGAAATTACTATATCTCACTGTTGAAACAACGAGCTCCAATGAAAACTTTAACCTTCTCCAGCTTGTTAAGACACAGATAATAATGCAAGTCATGGTTAGAATCATAGGGGTGATTTAAAAATTGCTGTATTTAAAAGTTGTTATTTCAATATAGAAACATCAACTCAGAGACAAAAGCAGAGGGGTGGGCAAGAAAAGAGAAAGAGAAAAAAGAGAAGAGAGAGATGCCACTGGTGAAACAGAATAAGGGAATTTAGCATGTGGTGGTAAGAGGCTCCTGTATAAACAGACAGCCTCATTGCATCTTCGTGCCTGAGTGAGAGCAACACTCACAACAGCAAGAGGCACACATCTGTCAGCACACACACCACTGTTCAATGGCCTTGTAACGACAGAGCAGAGCTTTACTCCCTTACAGCTGAAAAGAATGCAATCCAAGTATGGGGTGCCAACAGGGCTAAAACTCTCACCGAACTCTTCTAGTGCATTGTGATTGATTGTGATCCCATGCGGATGCTATCAAGTCATTGTCATAATTAAACTATGGCCTCAAATACAAACCTGTGATATGAATCAACACTAGTTTGACAAAGTGTTAACCAAACTGAACAGAAAGATCCACAGAGCCATTGTTTGTTGCAGGGCTAATTGCTCAAATTGCATTTAACTGTACAGATGTTTGTGGTGTTGTGTGTCCATCCCCTTTGTGACAATCATGTGCCGTCTGTTCGCATGATATATTGTGGCAAAAAGCACAGCGTCGCTACCACTTTGTCCCAGAGGCCAAATATGGTGTTTTAACACAACTGAACACCTTCAACTAGATACAAGGCCACTTATTTGTATTATATTTTTAAAGAGGTCATATTGTGCTTTTCGCCCTGTCCTTTATTGAGTTATATACCTTTTTTGTGCATGTAATAGGCTTGCAAAGTGAAAAGGCCAAAGTCCACCCCAAAGTTCCCATCTCCACAGAAAACACTGCTCTGAACTTTTGTTGTTTGTAATCCAGCCTTTTCCCTTTGATCCCTGTGACGACACAGCAAAATGCGTGTCATAATTCTCGCCAAGTGGCTAGTCCGACACGCCCTCAAAAACACAGGTGGAAAAACACTGAGCTGCTGCACACAGTGACAAGACATCCTCCTGCTGCCTCTACTCTCCTCCCAAACACTAGCTACCCTCCAGGCAGTCAACAGACATAAAGTTGTTACTGTGATGTAGAGACAGAGCTCAGTTAAAACTTTATGGATGAAAGGTACATGTGTTACAAATTAATAACTCACTACTGAAACTCTCGCTCCAGTCCATGTTGCTAAACTGGAAAGGGGAACATGTACAGCTGAACAGCTGTTTATTGGCTTCTCACGACCTGCCCTATTTTGCTTCTGATTGGCTAGTAGTCCTCTACTGCGCATGTGCAGCTCCTAACAAAGATCTTGTTGTGGTAAGATGTATCACTCCATAGCTAAAATGAAGTGTTCAACACACAGTGTGAAAAGAAGAGCCTGCAGCAATGTGCAGTATGACAAAAAATATGGTGTTTTTTGAAAATTATACCATGTAAACCTGTTCTGGTACAACACCTAAATAAGATTTTGAACCTGAAAATGAGCATAACCACTTTAAGCCTTACAGTTTTAGTATCTGTAAAACCTTCGCAACGCCTAGAATAGCCACTTTTTGAGCATTGCGTTGTTTCATTGTAGTCTTCTGACCAATCAGAAGTTAGTAGGCGGGATTAAGAATGAGTATGTCATTTTTCTATATAGTTAGCTAGCTACCTATCTACATTCATGAAAAAAGCAACAGAAAAACAGCGACAGGTGTGGATGACATTTATGCAGAAGTCGACTTGCTGAAATAACAACTTTTGACTCTTAAATCAATCTTCAGCTCTTCGCAGCTGTTACAACAGCTTCAAAGTCAATGACATCCTGATGGTTAAGGGCAAAACAAAACACTCAACAAGAAACTGACTAAATTAATGAATGAATGAAATTAAATGAAACCGTAATTCAGTCTGATCATCAGGCTAGTCAGGAACAGGAAAACAGACAGTACAACATGGGGGTAAGAAACTTATTGGTAGTCATTATCCATTTCAGTACAAAAATTTGATTCAAGTCTCAGTTAGATGCCTGTTGTGATGTCCCAAAGCCCTGCACTCTTCAGGCAGAGGGATGGGTGGGGGGTGAAGCAGAGCGCTGAAAGCAGGGCCTTGTTGCCCTCAGTGGTAGCCTGACCAATCTTATCCTCCCCATTCTGGCTCACCTACCTACCCTCAGCCTACACACACACACACACACACACACACACACACACGTAAGTACGCACGAATGCATACACCTACACACACACACACGCTAGTCCAGTCAGCCAGACAAGCAGTCTAACTTTAGTGGGAGAAGCCACAGTTATACTTTGTGTTGGCTTCCTGGGGAGCACGCACAGGTAAAGTCAGCACAGCCATGAGAACATGTTCAGGCAAAACCCTAATGTTTAATACCTCTAAAACTCTTCTCAGAGGTATCATCATTAAATCTGATGCTGTACTTACACTCATCATGGTAAACCGCAATGTAGCAGAGAACAGAGATGTGCGTGTGTGGATTCAGTATTTTTGAACATTCAACAGTAATCATATTAGATCCGGTTGAGACTTGCCTTTAAAAAACAAAACAAAAACTATAAAAAGAATTCCATCAACTATTGAAAATGTTTGCGGCAGCTGCCCATAGCAACAAGCCACTTAAACCTCTGCACACTTCCCTAACTGTTTACCACACCTACCCCAATTACCCCATAGGGCCTGCACTCTGAGCTGCAGTCAGTGAAGCTTGAGGAAACTTGAATCATTTCGGCTGATCCTGGATGAGTCATTCAGGCACAATATTTCCCTGAACTGTTCCATGTTCCCTTGTTCCCACCCCAACATCAGTCAACCCTTACCATGACCAATCACACAAAGGGGAAGGGTCATAGGTTAATTCCCAAACCCCCAGGAGTCCCATTGCAGCCTTTAAGCGTTCCACAGCCCTGAATTGGTCGTGACCCCTCAGATCATCCAAGGCGGCACGTCCCCCACACAGACCGATCTCCGATCACACAACTGTTTTGTCTGTCGGTGAAAAGCCTCGGACCTAATGACATGGCATCCGTCATAAACACACAGTAATTTTTTGGGTGGGGATTTAGTGGGAGTCACTAAAACACAACTTCATTAGTGGTGACTAATAAGCATTCTTAAAGTTTTAAACACAACAGTCACTCAAAAATACACACTTTTACGAAGTTGAATAAATTTGTCTATTCTTGTGTTTGGGTAACAAGATCTCCTATAGCTTGCAAAGACAGGATGATGTGTTGCTATATATTCCCACACACAGGAGCCAACCTCTGACCATGCATGAAAGAGCATGGAGAGGTCTTCTCTCTCAGCACTAATCCACTAGCTCTTCTTTTCACAATAAATGGCTTAACCTCTTAATAACTATTTCTTACTCTTATTTGAGGAGCCACAGCTGTATATAATCACATACACACACAACAAAAAGCAACAAAGAAGGTTTAATAGAACTTGTTGATAGTAGTTGTAAACATTAGCCTTATCTAGACATATTCAGTACCATAACTGTCAAGTTTCTTGTTGTTCCTCCAGCACACACACACTCACTGAAACAACTACACGCCATCATTAAGAGAGCTGTTTGATAAGGTTTGCCTGTTTTTCCATTGCAATCTCTTTCTTACCTGCACTAGGACAGGGCTTTGGGTTCGGGCAGCTGTTCGCTCTCTCTGCGGTCGAGGTTGTGTGTGAACTGGCTTGTGGAGCTGTTAGACTTGGGTCCCCGTCATCAGGTGGCTCTGGGGAGGTGGCAGGGGCACTCCTCTCCTCATCCATGGACGTAGGCCTGGCTCTTGTGGGAGGAGGTGGAGGGGCCAAGGAGTGAGCCTGAAACAGAGAGAGAAGATATTATACACATCTATATGGGTTAGATATATTATTACAGAGATGATTGCATGGGTCACATAAAAGATTTCTTGTTGGCCTTTTAAACTGAGCAACAGGCCGGCAGGCTGTGTTTTATAGAGAGAGATGTCGTCAGGCACAACTTGAACCAGCATGAATCCCTTTCAGCTATTCTAACATCACTACAGGAAGGGGCAGACTGCTTTCATGAAATAGTGGTAACACAACGGATGTGCCTAATCATAGCCTACATTTAATGAATAGATTGTACAGGCTTTGAGGAAAAGCTGTGCAACTAATAACAATAGTGCTATTATTTATTTGTTTATTTACTGCATTTCAGGTGCTTTATTGAAGCAAATCAAGATCAATAATTTCAACACTAAAACATAACATAAAAAGACACTGTAACAAGAGAAGCATGGAAAAAAAAGTCGAGCCAAAAGTAATTCATCAACAGAAAAAGGATCCCAAGGATATGTCATGCTGACTCACAAGAAAATGTGCATAAGGTGCATAACAGCTGTCATTGCCCTATATCACTCAGTTTAAGAGCGACTAATCAAAACTGCTGCAACAAATACGAAGAAAACATCCATAGCTTATGATGTGATATATGTATAAATCAGGTAGGCCTATAAATACGTGCCAACGTGTGTTTGGCGGGCGCCTACCCTGCCAGAGCAACTCAGCTGGACAGCTGTTTGCGCGCTCCCGTGATTTTGCGCCACACTCGCCAAAAGATTTGACAACCTATAGCCAACTTTTTCTGAAAGCCTTGATGAAGATGTTTACCGAGTTCGTGTTGTGTTCATGCACTTTCCTTCACTGCTAGATAACCACAAGGGCTTAGTTTTGTACTTCTGAAAGTGTAGAAGGGTTTAAAAATTTTCGGTGGAAAGAGAAAACGGCATCTCACATTAAAACAGTGCACGTCTAGCTTATATGTGACCGTTGACCCATGTTTTAAAAATGTTAAAGTCTACCTTTTTAAATGAAATCTACGCTGAACTTTAGTATAAAAACACTAAATATTATTGTTAATAACAGGCGTACTCTGTTTACCTTTACTGCATATCTGCGCCCTGCTTCCCCAAAACGAGTCCCTGCATGCTCAGACCGAGCTCAGCTCCAGTGAGGGGATCCTTTTCTCAGTCTGCCTTTAAATCTGCAGCACAACAACTCGCTTTGAACCACAACAGCAGCACGGGGAATCAGCCTCTTACCTTCTCTCTGGCTGGGGACGCGCTGCAGCCAAACCTTTGACTAATTCATTCTCTGACCGCTCCAGGTGGACTTCTCGCCCTCCGAGACCTTTCCTCCACTCTTGTCACTTTACACAACCACCGAATCTCCTTTCGACTCATGCAGGTGGCCCCAAACTCCCAATTCAATGCATTTTTCTCCAGCGAAGATAGTTTTCTCTCCGCCTCCAAAGTTTCTCTCTCCGGCTCGCCCCGTCTTCCAGCACACCAGATGTTGAGAAGTTTGCGCGTCTCTGCAAGGCAGCACGCCTAATACTTTTAGTCTACACTGCAGGTTTTCTTGCCTTCTGTTGCTGCTCTGCGAACAAAGTTCAAGTACAGCACTGTCCCAAACTTGTTTAAATTCCTAAAATGAGCAGTGCCGCCCTGTGTACTCTGTATCTCTCTCTCTTTACTCCCACTATACTTGCCTCAAACTTCTGTGCTGCAGCTATTGGACAGGAAACTACAGTCAGCCGTGATTGTGCTTCCTCCAGGCTACAAACTAGTTGGGCTGAACTATACTGTCATATAATTACCCCTTAACCTGAACCAGACACAGCACTAACACAGGGTAGCTTTCATCAAGATTTATGAGCCCAGGAACCATATGTTTTGTCATTAATAATAGAGTAACAGTTTGTGAATATAACTTTTTATGTACAAGAGCAGCAATGCAACGATCCTATATGCTCACTCAAGATCACTTAAAAGCAGCATTTTGGTGCTACTCAGTTGTGGTCTCTATGGTGTAGCTATGGTGATGGTATTTCAATCATAAGATGTTCCCTTAATGTTCTGTGGATATTATTCTGTATTCTGTGCTATTTGTATTGTAACAGTTAAAACAATACTATATGCAAGAACAGATGGTTCATTAGCTGCTTTTTGTGAGCCAATGATGTTTCTTTTGTTTCAACATTGAAGAAACTCTGAAAACATAAATGTTAATTGTTGAGGAACCAGCTGTAATTATAGTGTATTTTTATTCTGCAAAACTCTTTCATTCTTCAAACCAGTGGCCTTTGATTTTGGCAAGATGCCAAGTACATGTTTTGTACTTTGCCATGACTAGACCAAAACTTTGTTGTTCAGATGCAAGGTCACTGTTTTTGTGTTTTTTGTGACTCACTGCGGGAATTTTCTTTTAAGATGTCCCAGTATAAAACCAAACTAGGTCATTTTGTCAGCGGTGACTCATGATTCATCCTCATGTTAGTAATTGTGCACTTAAAGGAAATTGCAAGAATACCTGCAGAGCACATCCCTAACATATAGCCTAGCTCCATTACAAAGACATCAAGATTTTAACTGAATCGATGTATGTTTTGCACTCATCTTGCACTAATCTGAATGAAAATCCTTTAAGTGAGACTAGAAAGTTAAAATGAATTGTCTGACATCCGTAGTGGATAATCCACCTAACAAACAACCAAATTAGGTTTAGCTAAATGCAAATTTACCAGGGAGTCAAGATAATAACATATACTGTAAATGTATATTTACATTTACGCTTACACAAATGGATATCATAGTTGTGAAACCTGTGTTTATAGCACTACATCCTGGACATGGTAAATACACTGACTTTTCATGAAAAATAATGCCAGCAGGTGTGGATGCAGGACCTGATATTCATATTTTAAGACTTTTGATGCAGCAACAACAAATGTTTTGAAATAGATAAGAAGACTTCATACCAAATATCAAATATAAAAAGACTTGTAAAACACGTTATGTGTATTTTACTTTGCAATAAGATAAATAAGTATAGGTTGATGGCAAAAATACAATAATAATAATCCTTGAGGGTAATCTGTCAATTTCAGCAAAACATTTGTTTCTTTCTTTTGCTATAACTTTATGATGATAAAACATATCTCCAACTTGAAGTTGAAGTTATTTTTGAATTATGAAAAGTATTTCTTATTAATACTGCAAGGTGAAGGTGGCTGGAATAAAACAAATGGCCAAAACGTAAGAGGTAGTTGTGTTTCTTGAGTCACACGCGATACAGGAAAAAGAAACAGCTGATGACAGACAGGCCTCCCTCTGCTCATGTCATGTTGACACCTGGAGGTTGTGGCAGATGAGAGTGTCACTGATTTGTGTCAGTGATTGATGTTTGAAGGCGTGGCAGGGGCAGAGCTCATTCAAAGCAGCAAATTTTCTACTTGAGAAAGGTCTCATTTTACAAACAACTTCATAACCTCCTATTCAATTTGTGTGTACAATCAGACCTCTGAAACGGTCAGGCTTCGACACTGAAATCTCACATTTGTGGGATTTGTGCTCTGTGGGGGCCCAGCTTCGGTCTGGGCACGAGGGTCAGAGCTTGTGTGGGCAATGGTAGTGTTAGCGAGATCTAGTTCCAGCAGGATTTTTTTCTTTTTGTCTGTTTGTTTTTTGGTTTATTAAAGAAACCCAGACATGCTATATTTTATTCAGACAACCGGATATTTACAGCTCACCAGACCAGACTCACTTTATGATCCAAATCTTTTTGTTACACATAATTCATATAGATATACAATTAGGACAGATCATTTACAGAGGCTGTCCCAGTATAAATGTCCCCCATGGAGGATTTGAACAAAACCAGCCAGTAAAAGGAAATGCAATAACAACCAATAGCAGCTTATCAAAGCCTCTTTGAGCTAATTCACATCAACATATTTCAAACAGTTGCCCTCCCTGCTGCTTTACATGCATAACTTACCAATTTGTCAGCTACTGCTGGAGATTTTTAACAGGGTGGGGCAAGAGCACCCCCAAATTGCATCAAATTAAAATTCACTCATTTTCAACCAGTTCACAGGATCACAATGTGTTAATGAGGAAATTCTCGTCGAATATCAGATATCATCACACCAACTGAAAATGATACAGTATAATTACAGTGTAATAAAAACAGAAGACTCGCATAAATAAACCACATATAAGCTTCAAAAGACCCTGACGATCGTCAACATTACATTGGGTCGTGTGTTTGGACAAAATTCAGTCCCCCTCTACCTATTGCAGCAATGAAAGTGGAGAGATGTTCTTGCCATCAGCTTCGTGAAAAGTGTATGTTCTCTATCCTCTTATTTCCGTTCATAACTCCCATCCTACTTTACCTGTCACCGCACCTGTAAGGCCCTCTACTTTAAGGTCTGAAAGCTTGAATTGCTATTACTCATTTGATATTCACATTATTTAAACACTTAATTCACAGGTACCCAAAGGTAATTTAATAAAATCTTATTTATCCAGTATTTACTGATATTTAACCACAGCGGGTGCTACATGCTTGTAGATTTGCTAGTTGCCTTTGTTCTTGTATTAAGTGGCAGCTTCTTGTGGAGGTGAACAGGGGCTCTTTGGACTGTCCAGGGTCTAGTGCGACCAGAACATGAATATAGTCCTTCCACATTCCTCACTTCCTACAGTGCTATGCTATCAAATCAGCTTCCAATTATCACATATAGGCACATACGTATTTATTGTGTGTTTATTTTGGAAAATGTGCTTTCTTACACGCATGTGAATCAGCTAGTTTGGCTATGACAAAAGGTAACAAAATCCACCTATAAGCACCTCTAAAGCTCATTAATTAATCCATACAAAAACTGAAGTGCAAAAACTACAATTCACTGTTTAAGGGTCCCACACTATTTCTTGGAGGAAACTCAAGGAAGCTTCTGGTCCTGGTGCTGTTAGGTGGATTTTGTTATCTTTTGACAAAGCCAGGCTAGTTTTTTCGCCCTAGTCTTTATGCTAAGCTAAGGTAACTGGCTGTTGGCTCCAGAGCTACAAAATTATGAGACATGACACTGGTATAAAGCCTCTCACAAGCTGAAATTATATTATATATAATTTATATATTATATATTATATATAAAAATACTTCAGCGGAGACTTCAGCTCGAGACTACAGCTAGCCGTCTAAAACACTATTTAGGTGAATTTAAACAATGGCTAAGTTGCTAAACGCATCTTGTTGTCATGTAAGGGCCCTGTTCATGTTGGACAGACATTTTAATTGCAGTTTGTGTCTGTTAAGAGGCACAAAGACACTCTTTATGTATATGCCCCCATATCTGCCGAATTAGCTGAGTGGGAGCTCTGGCCATTAGCTGTAGCAGCTCCGTATTGCAAGAGCCAGTCCGGTTCGTTTTTTTTCCCTATATACTCACAAAGGTATAACAATCAAGATTAACTTAAAAATTGAGTTCTCCTTTAATGTCTGTCACTGTGACCATGAGTTCTTGCAGCAATACGCCACTACTGTTATGTTAAAAAATCTAAAAAAACCCACACCTCTGTTTCTTTTTTGGTGTGATTAGTTGCGAATATTGTGTAAGTGCCACCACCTTGTATTACAATATAGCACTCCCTTTTATGTAACTGCTTAGTTGGCTTTTTTTCTACAGCAACTGAGTCACAACTGTAGCTGAATTTAAGTACCAATGCATAAAGACAAGTTATAATTTCTGCTACATACTATACCAAGGCCAAGCTGTCGTCACAATCATGCCAAGCTTCACTATGTTGCAAGCAATTCTCGATTTACACGTAGACCTGTTCTTTGTTTGGCTTAGGCCTCTGAGGCTTTAGAAGCTTTCCAGTCCACTGAGATCCAGCAGAGAAAGAGCCGGTTGCCAGTGCTGGAGGACTGAGGTGAGAGTTGCTCCACTGCTCCAGGACCAGACTGCATGAGATGCCACATCCAGACCCTGCCCAGCATCAGATCAGCAGACAGGCAGGGTGGGAGGGGCAGACGAAGGAAATGTAGAGATTGAGAGAGAGTCCAGACAGAGGCAGAGAGAGAGGGAGAGAGGGAGAGAGAGAGTGTATGTGAGTATGGTGTGTGTGTGTGTGTGTGTGCGCGTGTGAAGGTGTGTGTTCACATGCACACAGAGAGTATCTGCTGAAACCGTCTCTGAGTATTATTCTAAACTTTTGACATTGATTGTTTCAGTGGTTTTGAACAATGTGGTGTGACTGGGGGGAGACAGAGTTGACTGGGCACGAAAGAGAGAGAGAGAGAGAGAGAGAGAGAGAGAGAGAGAGGGTGAAAATGTGGTCCCAATCACTCACAAAGATGCTTTTGTTCTGTAGCTGGGCCTCTCTCTCTCTCTCTCTCTCTCTCTCTCTCTGCCACACATGGAGTCCTGCAGTTTCATCCACTTTCTCATCAGGCTCTGGAGAGGGTTCTTTGGAGGAAAAAAACATACTTTTGAGACAGTGACAATTGGAGGCTAGTTATTTGAAAACCAGGACAATGACGCAGCATTTGTGCAAGGTGTGCATATTGTGAACTCTGTAATATCCTATCAACTCAGTATTGTGTTGTGAACCTTTTCCCTTGCTCTCCATGGCTGCCATGTCTGTTTGTGAAATGCATATTATATGTTGACCCCCCAGAAACAGCAGAGTTGATCAATACTTGGCTGGTCTGTATTTCAGGAAGGAAAAGTATTTTTTATAAACTATATTAGACTGATTCCAAGCATATTGACAATTGGTGACTGATTCAGTCATTATTTATTTTCACACATCAAAGCCAATGAATTTGCGCTATTTGGACACAATGCATTGATACAATTAGTGTTGTGAACAATTAGGCGATTAATCGATTAATCAAACTACAACATTTTTGATGTTCAATTAGTAATTTAAAACATTTTTTTAAACAAAAATGTCATACATTGGCTGTTCCTAGCTTCTCAAATGTGATGATTTGCTTTTCTTTCTTTTTTATTATTGGAGACTTATTATTGGAGATGCTGCACTATATTCACAAACATGAAGGTAGCATGGGCTCTGAGAAATCATGATGGACATTTTTTCATATAATTTTTTTGACATACTTAAAGCTAAACAACTTACCTAGAGTCCTAGAGACCCCAGGCCCTAAAAAACTCAATAAACATACAGTTTTATCACATTGGTATTTCCTGACTTTTCCTTAATTTAGAAAACTTAGTTATAAACGGGATTTTGAACCGTACAGAACATGACACATTACCTGAGGCAATCAGACCCTAGAGAGGTCTAACAGGGATCTAATTAAGTCACTTTGAATGTTGTCAGTCTATAGAATAAACACAAAATGAAATGTTTTCACAGGAGAAAGAGAAAGTCTCAGTTAATTAGACTTAATAAGCACATCCATGTGAATGCATACTGTGTGTATGTCGTGTTGTTTTTAGTGAGTCGATATACTGTTTGGAGGACAGCTCACTCCTTCAGCCACAGACATGAAGGGGATGAAGAGCGAGGGAGGATGACGGAGAGAGATGTTAGCATGGCTCTCAGTAAATTTATTTTGTGACTCACAGGGTCTGCCTGGACCTCACTGCTCTCCATGCTGCTGTGACTACAAGCCCTCCACACCCAGCCACCCACACACCCAATCACACACATGTATATTGATTTAGCATTGCGAGTTCATGCACAGACAAGTAGATGCATCAATGTTTGTGAAAGTCCTTCTCCAGACATACAAACAGGTTTGCAAATACACATACTTGCGTCCACACAGCTACTGCTTACTCTGTCCAGATGAGCATTAAGAAATATATTCAGAGCTTCAGACTCAGGTTTGCCAAACACTAATATGTCCCGCCAAGAATAACCTCTTTGTGTGCTGCACTGCACCCTGGCTCACCTTGTACAAGTATATAGCGCTAGGTTTCTGCTTAGTATTCATAAAGTGTGCATGCCACTTAGTGTGTTTGTGCATGAGTGTGTATGTGTGCATGTGTATCTGTAATAGGCTTAGGATGGGGTCTCTCCCAAAACCAGATGTCACAGGGATTTAAGCGTCAAGAGTGAGTTTCCTCCCAGCTGACTAATGTAGAAGTTCACTAAAAGCACAAGATTAAACAAAGTTTCAACTTTCCAAAAAAACACCCAGCCAGTTTCCATTTTTTCTCCCTGTGGCAACACATCCACGATGGAGAACTGGAGTTTAAAGATAAGCTGTAGGGCATGTGCCAAACCTGCAAGGGAGAGAGAGACACACAGGTAAGGAAGGAGAAGGGAAAATGGAGAAGGCGAGTGAACAAAAAGTACACATTGGTCACAAAAAGTAGTACCACATACAACGTCACACACACACACACACACACACACACACACACACACACACACACACGGTAGTTTACTCAGTGCTTGTCTGTTCTGCACTCTCTGGCCCACCCTGTTGGTCGGACCATGTCAGTGGACCACAGAGATGTTTGTTACTGGGTTGGTGTTTATGCATGCTGCTTGTGTTGTCCGGTTTGTTTACTCCTCCTGGTGGCCACTCTCTGTATCACAATACAAGCTGACCTCTCTGAAGGTCTGCAGGTCTGACAAGGGCTCAAGGGAAAGTTTCAGCAGCAGGTTGTTGTCTACTGAGGTTGACACGTTAGGTAGGACTGACTAACTACTAAACTGCAGTGGTAGCATAGGAATGATTTGATGCATTCTGTAAAGGCTTTAGGATTTTCTATATGAAGAATATTAACGAAAAGAAGAAGTTGTTTCTGTATAAAAAGTAAAACTACAAATGATCAGGTATCATTGGAAAAACTGTCTTCAAGACAACTGCATTATGAGCCCTCCACCAACAAACAATTTGGGACAGTGGCTATGATATTTTGAACAGCAGATAACACTTTAAAGAGTTCTTACAAGAAAATGAGACTTTTCAGGACATGATAAACTACCATGTGTCTTAAATATGTCTCAGGTAAACCTAATTTTAACATGGACCTTCGGTGCAGCACCAGCAATTTTCATTTTAGTCATTTTATAGTAATAGGTTTACCTGTACAGTACGACTTAACAGGATAGTAAGAGGAAATTAGCTAAACTTTCCTTAATCAGCCTTCCTTCATTGTTAACAGTAGTTTCCTTAATTATAGGAGTTGTGTTTACATGAAAAGTAGCCTGACAGAGGTCACAGTGAAAACTGAAATAGTTGCATCAGTTTATTTTCTGCAAGTATAGCGCTGCCATTTCAGTGTGTTTGTGTGTGACGTGTAGTCTCACCTGGTTTGGTTGCAGGGAAATTGGTACAGTAATGTAAAACACATATATAGCTTTAATGCAGGCCTGCCATTAGGAATTTTGATCAGGGGGACAACATTTTCCAAACTGGGCCCCTCATCGACACCCAATCCAGCACCACCTTGACCAACTCTCCCTTAGTTCTAATACAAACATGAGCAATTTCAAAGAAGCTCTTGGCCATTAGCCTTGTAGTGACACAGATGGAGTCCCTAACAATCATTGCCAAATTCAGTGTTAAAGACTCATCCAGGCCATTCTCACATATATATTCACTTACTTAGTATGATTGTAAAGCACAAAAGGTCAGTATAGTTTTTAAAAAATCTTTCAAATTAGACTGTGACAGTTATGTTCCTCCTTTTAACTTAAAACAAACATTGAAGAAATTACTGCAAAACATTAAATCATACAATTTAATTATGACTGAACAATTGCACATACTTCATCTATCAAATTCAATCTTGAAGACTACATTAATCAACGTATTGGTCAAATTATGCACTAAACTGAAATACTGTGTGAGCATATGACTGTGTCAGCTAAATGATGATCATTATAATATAAACAGAGGTTTACCACATGTACAGCTTATTATACTGTAACCATATTTGCAGGTTTGTCCTTTGACTTGTGATGTGTTGCTGACTAGTGTTTACTGTAGGTCCGTTTTCTTGAGGATGTTACAAGGGAATTAGTGGGTGTTAATCTTTATTCATATAAAGGGTAACACAAAATTCAGGTGGCAGGTGATGATTGCAAATATAATATAATATAATGCAGTAAAGCTCTCAGGCTCTCTGTGTTGCTTTTAGATATAGATATCTTTTGTCCTGTAGTTTTACTTTTACAAGGTTGTTTATTTGTCATTATATGACATCAGACTGCTGTATAATGAAACAAAAGTTTGTAGTCCCTTCATGCTGCACACACAGAACTTAACAAATTAATATATTAATATTTGAATACACATTAAATGTGCATTAAAATATTTTTTTCAAGTCTTTTTCTTTGTTTGGGGAATTAACCTCTTTAAATATGACTGTGGCAACTTTACTCATCTCAATGATATTAAATAATTTTAATTAATTTTAATTCCAACTCCTGCACTTGAGCTTGTGTGTTTTAGCAGGTTTCTGCTCATGTTCAAAATTTTCTGCAGTTCTGCCTATTCTCTCCCACATAGGCTATCTGTGTTCTCTGACAGGTTCAGAAAAAAGTAGTACTATTAGGAGAATAATGCCATCATTTATGAGATTTAAAAAAAAAAACAGTCTACCTGCCCTATACCTACTCTGCTGTGTATAAGCCTGCTATGTTGCTGATTTGGCCCCTTCAGAACGTCTGCAGGCACCGTTTGGGACTGTACTACTGGATGAGAGAATGAGGTGGATAAACGAAACTTAGCCTACTTGAAACACTTTTGATCAGGGGGACAACATTTTCCAAACTGGGCCCCCTAATCGACACCCAATCCAGCACCACCTTGACCAACTCTCCCTTAGTTCTAATACAAACATGAGCAATTTCAAAGAAGCTCCAAGAAATATCACCACAAATCCACACAAATGTTCACTTCAGCACCTCAGATAAAGTGCAGCTCACAGTCCCAAACAGAGATTCGTTCAGTTGTTTACTGCAACTCACAGCGCGAGATCGCATCGCTTCAGCTGGGATGAGTTCACTAGCCCTGTCTCGTTATCAGTTATACATTTGTTTTTCACTGCGTAAGAAAATGATAAAAAAGTTCTTATATAGCCTACAGTATATGAGCGTGAGAGCATGTGAACATTCTCAACTGTGTGAGGCCCCGCTCAATGCCTAAGAGTTGGCAGCTCTGGTGTTACATTATTTAAAGGTTATAAGCAAGCTAAGGTTTTGCTAGTCAGTCTGTTAGCTCCTCACCTTTGCCTGTCAGACGTAGGCCTATATGGTGCTTCTGAACACATTGTTTGGACAGAGATTTGGCCATTGCCTCCCTATGATTTTAACCTTCTCTATTCGTTCTGGCTGCTCTTTTCTGGGCCCCCACCAGCCTGCGGTGTTCGCTAAAAGCGACTCGCTTTACATTTGCTGGCCCTAGACATGTGAATGGCCACATGTTTTGACCGTACCATTTTCACAATTACAGCGGGGGAGGGTTATCAGATGAGAAGTTTGAAATATGTTTTAATGATAATATTACATTTATTTATCATATAAACACATCTAAAATGTTTTGTTATTTATTAAAGACAGTAAGTAAAGTGTGTAACGTGATCTCATTTAAAGATTGACCATAGACCTTTGCATGCAATTTTAATAGGCCTTGGGGCGGGGGTCATCTGTGCCCGGTCATCTGCAACACTACTACATTAAAGCAGGCCCCCCAGCTGGCGGGGGGCCTGGATTATGCTGGAGAGGTATTATAGAGGGCATGCGCATGATGTCATAGAACAAAGTTGCACTCACTGAGTGGCAGAAAGACGAGCGGCACAGCTAAAACACAAACAAAACATCTAAAATGGGAAAGAGCTGGTGCTTTGGTAAGCAGTTAGGGTCACTGTCAAGTCCGACTGCCTTTAATTTGAGTAAATAATCACCATGGTAACAGATGTTTTGCCACTCAGTCCAGCGTTTTCCGGAAGGGGAAGTGACATCAACGCATAGGCCTACTCTCTATTATATCCAACCCATGTAGGCTATATATTTTACAACAAGCTTCACTTACAGGTTTGGACACAATAACATACAAGATATTCATTCAAGGTTTTGTTTTTATCATAATCCTTTTTGTCTTATAACCCCTAAAATGCAATGCAATGCCTGTAATTTTTGACCAATAAACATGGGTCTCAATTAGACGCCTGCTCTGGTTTTTACAGAAGTTCTTTGGATGTATAAAACCTTTTAAAACCCACCAGGTCACCTGCTTGAGTTATAGTTCTAAGCTGCTTAGGTTGCACAAATATAAACGTTTAAACTGTCGTCAATATGGAAATGCTACACACCGTAAGAACGGTTAAATTCATCACAGTTCAATCGTTAATTTACAGAAACAATTCTTACTTAGTTGCGTTGTAACAAGAGAGATAAAAAACACATTTTTGTACAAGTAATATTCACCCTGGGTAAAATAAACTATTTGATGGTAGCCTATTCTCCATCTTTGCTGAGCAAGAGTTTTGTGGGAAAGAAAGTAAAAGCCTGTCTCATATAGATGCCCATCTGAAATATAAGAAGGGTGAGTTCAGTGATTAAAGCAAATAAAAGACTGTGCTATTAGTTAAAGTTTTATGGCTGTTGTGAGTAAATTTTTCTTTGCACACAAAAATATGTGGTCTAAAGAGTTATATTTAACCAGTAATCCACAAGAGAAAGGTTGCAGAAATATACTGACTTTCCATTCTGTTCCATATCTTGTGACCTCAGAGACTTATTTTGGGAACCCTGTTGGAGGTCTCAGACATTGGGAACCACTGCCATATATCTCTGGAGAAGAAACAATAAGGATGCAGCGTAGGACAGTGTAATAAGTATTTTATTGCATTTTATAATGCCATTGTCAATAATTAGTACAGATTACATGCAACTAGACCTACTGTACAGTTTTTTTATTGTCTGCATGGACAGACACAAGAAGATTCAGGTTACAAATACACAGATATATGTGTGTGTTTTTATACAGCATGAAGGAAAGGGCAGTGACTGGCATTACATGGCTACCCGTGGTGGAGGGTCAGAGGGCTGGGCTCCACTGTCTGTCTAAAGCCACCACCCAGTCCCTGTCCCGCCTCTTCCTCGGGTCACACTTTCAAATAACAAGAAACAGAACAAAAAACAAAAGATAAAGAGAGGTAAACAGGTAAACTGAAACTAATAAACAATTCAGAGAGTCACTGCTGAAAATGTACACACATTCCTAAGGTTTAACCCGAGGAGAGCTGAAGTGGTAGTTCCATCGGATTCTGGCTGTCTACTTGATAATACCGTCAGGCAAAGCTCCACTTTGAGAGTCCCTTCCCCCTCACATGACACCTCAGAACTGTCCAATCACACGTCAGGATTTGGGCTCCCTGTGTCCTCTGAGTAAGTCACCAGCCAATAGGCTGCAGGCTGGTCCTGCAACACCATTAAGTGGATGTACGAGAGATAACAGCTATCAGTAAAGGTGATCAGTGAAGTCGATGGAGAGTTTTGGAAGTAGCTTGGTTTTTGTTTGGTTAAGGTTGTGGCATTGGTTTGGTTACAGTTTGGTTAGAGTTCAGGAGTTTGGACTAAGCAAATGGTTGCTTACAATGCCTTTGGTAGTCAAAGGATGAGCTGCTTCTCTGAGAGCCACTCCACATTTTGGTATTGAGACTACGCAAGAGAAGGAGTATCAAAAATGCAACAGTGTCAGTCTTTGATCTGCCTCTGTGGGACTGGGAGATGAGGTTTGTGACTGGTCACCCCCAGTCAGGTATGTGACTCAGTGACACCCCCATTGCGCCTGCAGATGATTGACAGCTCTGCGTGTCGGGGTTCAGCACAGGAATGTGGGGTCAGGGGTCAGGGGTCAGGGTCACAGGGAGCTGGGACACATATTGGCACCTGAGAGGACCAACAACAATACCTTTCTAGAGCTCCGCATTTTTTAAAGCAAGAGAGGGGCTACATATTCTTACATTTTTTCTCTTTTTCTTTTCCGAGGTTTTGGTCCTGTCTTTGAGAAAAAGTCCTTCTGAGGTATCAATACATAATGAAGTAACTTTTTAGTTTGTTTTCCATTTGTGTTTTTTTTCTTTCCTTAAAAATGCATAAATGCAGTACAGAGACAAAAAAGTATCAAAATAGACCTAGCTAAGATAAATATACAAACAGGTGTTACCTAAACCACTGATCTAACTTTTATTCTTTTCATTTTTTTAGAGATAATACACTTAAAAAATCAGCGTCCCAGACGTTTTATGAAGAACTGAAAAAGTGGAAACAAACAAAACAAAAACAAATCTAATAAACCAAGATACCTGCAGCACTTAATATGATAAATACATATACTTCAGCATTAGCAGTACAGTATAGAATCAGAGCTGAAAGCTTTACAATAGCTAAACAGGTGCAGAAAAAAGAAAACAAAAAGAAAAAAAAATCAAAGGACAAAATGGGAAAGAATGCCCTGGAGAGATAAGTCAAGCATTAATATACAAGAATACATCATGTTTGCCAAGCTGGAGAAAGAACAGAAGTGTTACATGGCGACCTGTGAACAATCTACATCTTTATAAAACAGCTTTGTTTACAGGTGTACCTTAAAGCACAAGTCAGAGATCATCTATGTACTGTATGCAGCAGTTCCTCTTGGTTTGGATATTACTAGTAGATGAGTTTCATTAAGTGTGTTAGTCCTCTCAGCATCTCTGTGAGTGTTTTGGTGAAGCAGGTGCTGCTGTGTTGTGGGTCTTTGGATATCTGGATGGTCAGAGCCTCTGTTGCACTAACCCATAGCCCTGCTTCTATGCTTATGTTACACTACACCCCTGTGTGTTTGTGTGTGTGTGTGTGTGTGTGTGTGTGTGTGGTGGCACTGATGTATTCTGCCCATCATTACACCTGACAACCAGCTCCTTGCAACACCACATAGCCATTAACGACCAATTTCTCATTGGCTAAAATCATGAATATGCACACATACAGTCAAAGCACACTGTTGAGAGGCTGTTCACGCAGCTCAGTGCTAATCTGGTGTAAGGTCTGAAACAGCTGATAGAAAACTTTTCATATATAGTGAGCACTTCACAACACACTTTGAGACGTAGAGAGTGCTTTAGATGTGGTTTAAGGAGAGGTAGTAATTTTTAATTTCCATGGAAAGTGAAACGTCTCAATGTTTTTGGGCTCAAGCAGAGAGAGTCCGGATCGCCAAATATCTTCTTTTTTTATGCATGTGTCATAAGTAATACAGTAGGTGTAACAACAATTTTGGCATTCTTTATTATTATTATTATCATCCAGGAAGAATGGAAAAAATATTTAAGAGAGTTATGTCTCCCATTGGCTATGTGTTGAACCGTTTTGAAAAGGAGGTAGTGTTATTTTTGGTTTTTATCTTGTTTCAAGATGCCTGTCTGTCACTTTGTACTTTGTTAGAAATCAGGAAACAGTCCTTTTTGAATGCAAAGTCATCAGAAAGGTTCTTTCATTAAATAAGAAAAATTGTCTGAAGTGCAAGAGATAGTTTGAGAAAAAGAATGAAAATATGAACCCAACTTTTGATTACATGGTGTCCCTTGGTTGTTTTCTTCTTACATTGGTATATTTTTAAAATTACTTTTAGTTGTTCCCTCTTTATTGTAATATTTATGTTTTTGGAATAAGTCCTCCCTGTCCAAAGATGTGACTTCTGTAACCACATTACAGTACCTATCTCCTATTTTTGCTAATACTTCGTACAGATCAAGAGGGTATGTATATTTTTTTTAAAAGTTCATTACGGCAGCACCACAGAAAGTATCCTGTAAAGCCAGGGTCAAAGACAGAGCCAAATATTTTAAATCTGTATTTAACCTCTCTTTCTGTTGGCATCTCAGGTGGTAAAGGTACATACAATATATGCTGTGTTCAGATGCCTCACGAGTGCAGTACAGTAGTAGGGCCAGTCTTAGGAGAGACAGGGTTTCTAAGTGCTTTTTTACTTTTCTCTTTCTTTTTGTTTTTCAGAGGAACTGTGCGAGGTTTGTTAATACTAGTTTTTGGCCTTATACCTAATGTGAGTCATTCGTAACCGCTTATCATGTAAAAGCTTTGATGTCTCCGAATTCTAGTTTGCTTTACACACTTTGGTTTTTGGACTGGTCAGCACTGTAAGTCATGTATAATTTCAACACAAAAGTTATATGAATACAATAATAAGAATTCAAACTCCTGGTTTGTTGTCTTTTGGCCAATTCTTTAAGAAGAAAAAAATAGAAACTCAAAAAGGGCAAAATAAACTACAGGGTTTTTGGTTTTCTACATATTTCTTTGGTTACCTGTAACAAAAATAAAATGGGAATAAGCAGATAATAGATTAAAATAAATGTTAAATTTGGTATGGCACTGAAGAGAAAAGTAATGCTTTTATGCTCATGGAAAACAAACAAAAAATAAATCTCACATGCTATTCCTTTCACACAAACTCACACAGTGAATTGCAGATAGCTTCTACACAGTAACTATTACAACCATAGAGCTTTGAATTGAAGTTGAGCAGAGTTGCCGCATTTTGGTGTCCCACAGAAAGAATTCCCCCCTTATTTGTTTATCAATTTGGACACAGTTCCAGGCAGAACCTTTGTGGGATGAGGTATTCTCTGACTGCAGTAATAATATATATATATATATATTTTTTTTTTAAAGCATTACTGATATTTCTCAACTAAATACACAACCAAAAACGAGTGAATGAGAGAGAATTAAAAAAAGGTCAGCTGTTAAATAATCTGTCTGGATAATGGCAACTTTAAGTGCTATTTCCAAATTTCTTGCCTGCTACACTTTGGACAGAAAGGGAGAGGGGCAGGAGTGGGGGTCGGGTATCACAAGTTGGGACAATACTGCGCTTTCTTTTTTTTTGTGCCAATACTCATTTGGAATGGTGTGAACAGCCAGAGTAAATCAAACAAATTACAATACAAAAACAAAACAGCATCCTTAGAAAAGGTACGTCGAAACAGAACGCCACCGTGGAAATATTGATCCTCAAAAATAAACAATGATAATAACATCAAATAAAAAAAGGAAATGACAAAAGCTACCACACGTTTTTTTTTCTTATGTTCCATAATCATCAACAGTTTTCTTTTTTTTTTAGTCACAATATTTCTGTAGACGCTTCCTCCCTCATTTCTCTCTGCTTCCCCCCTTTTCTTCTCATTCTCAAAGTGTTCCAAGCTCATCACTTCATCCGCAGATGGAGGAGAGGAGAAGGACAGCACCAAATGGTCCTATTCCTGCAGTCTTTTTGGAGGGGATGGGAAGGGATAGAGGTGGGGTAGGGGAATGTCTTCTTTTTTATCTCACTTAGAAACAAAGAGTTTAAAAGATGTCCGTCACTAAGTGTCCTGCCGGGGGCAGAAGTTTGGACAGGGACCTGGGCCACGCCTCCTCTGCCGGATCAGCCTCTCTGTGGGCTCACACACAGACTTAGAGACAGGAGCCAAGTGTTGGAGCACTTTTGGAGGTAATATTTGAAAACACTCTTCCTTCCTTCCCATCTTGAAGCCCAACAGTTTCATTTCAATCGAATCAATGAAAATGAAAAAGCAAGTGACTGACTCAAAGAGGGGGAAGAAGAAGAGGTACACTCCTTCTTCAGCCCTGGTGACTGATCCAGATCTATATACACATGATCCTGTGAGTGTGTGTGTGTCTTCCTCTTTCTAACACGCACGCACCTGTGTGTCTTCTCAACTGACGTGGAGATAAACATGGCTAGCCAGGGAGCCCGAGACAACACAGAGAGTGGTGGGGTGAGGAGGAGATCGGGTGTTCAAACCTCTAGGGTCTATGCACAGAAGCTGATTTGACCAGGGAGGATTATGAGACGTGGTTTGACAAGTGAATGAGTGTGTGTGTGTTTTGTGTGAGTGTATGCATTGAGTGGTGTTACACCTCTGAGCCAAGTGTTGGAAAAGAAACACATGGAGGTAAAGCAGTGCTCCACAGTCTTGTTTTTGCGTCTGAAAGTAACGGAGGTCATCTAACCCTGTTTGGAGTTTCTCAATGTCGTCCTTGGTTGCTTGCATTTTCTTAAAAAAAAAAAATCTCTTTTTTCTCTGTTTTCTCTTAAGTGTACTGTAGCTATCTTTTCCTTTTCACACTGACGAGAGGGCTCAGGGATTGATCTCGCTATGTCTCGTCCCTCTGGTCCATCGTGGATCTGTCCTACTCCAGCTCCTCTGTGGGAAGGTCCTCCTCGAGGTCGCGCTCGTCGCTTGGCAATGGCAGGCTGTGTGTGACACCGGCCAGGAGGGATACTGGCCGACTGTCCTCCTCCACCTCAGTGGGCTCCTCCTTCACATGCACCTGGTGGCTGGAGGAGAGAGGAACTATCTGTTAGCAGGGCGAGGGGTAGAGGTTTAAAGGCAGATGCCAATAGCAGAATTTCTGATGCCAAATATTTCCTGGCATATTCAAAATGCACGCTACCCAGTATGTAGCTGCTGAGTGCCTGTGGGTGTGTGTGTGTGTTTCACTGTCTGTGTGCAGCTACGTAACAATATTGTCTCTTGGTGTTAGTTGGTGAGTGGTAGAAAATAGCGTACCCACTTAAAGAGGTCATATATGCTCATTTTCATTTTCAAAATCTTATTTAGGGTTTGTACCAGAACAGGTTTACATGGTTTAATTTTCAAAAAACACCATATTTTTGACATACTGCACATTGCTGCAGCTCTTCTTTTCACCCTGTGTGTGAAGGTTTTAGCTATGGAGTGACACATCTTGTCTCTAAATGATCTTTAATGGGAGTTGCACATGCGCAGGACCTAGTTAAGGACTACTGGCCAAGCAGAAGCAGAGATGGGTGGGCCAATGAGAAGCCGGTAAACACAGCTTTGTTTTATCTGTATATTTTGCCGACCAGCTTGGCAACATGGACTGGAGCAAGAGTACAAAAGTATCTTTCATCCATAAAGTTTTAACTGAGCTCTGTCTCTACATCACAGTAACAACTTTATGTCCACTGACTGCCTGGAGGTTAGCCAGTGTTTGGAAGGGAGAGGAGAGGTGTGTGCTGCAGCTCAATGTTTTTCCTCCGGTGTTTTTGAGGGCGTGTAGCCGCTTGGCGAGCGTTATATGAGGCACAGTTAGCGTTCATCCCTGCGACGTCACAGGGATGAAAGGGAAACGGCTGGACTACAAACAAGCTTTTTCAGGCAGTTCAGGGCAGAGTTTTCTGTGAGAGATGGGAACTCCCTTTGGGCTGGTCTTTGGGCTTTTTCACTTTGCAAACCTATTACATGCGCAAAAAAAGAAATATAACTCAATAAAGAAGAGGGAAAAACTCAAAAAGCTTCATATCATCTCTTTAAAGGTATACGGATTTTCATTGTGACTGCATTATTATTTCTAGAAAGAGGCATTGTTGAATTTTCTTACATGTAATGTTTTGCAAAAGCAAACAAATGCCCTTCTAGATAACAGACAACCATTTCATTTGTGGTAAACTGGCTTTTTTATGATCTAAAATGTAACCATTAGCTATATATATATAAAAAAATTCTATATTTTGAGTGGAATAGCCTCAGAAAAAAGCACTTAGATTATAATAGAACTTACACTTTCGAGGGGGAGGAAAGTTTCCTTTGATGTTTTAGATTGTAGAGTAAAATTCTCTGCCACTAAACTAAAATGATCTCTCTCATCAGCCTTCTTCTATAAAGATGATAATAGTAATATCAGTACTGCCATTGTACCTCCATTATATAGATGGTAGACAACACAGACACGCAGATAAAAAATGTCACGATTAGTCTAATTCGCTGGCCCATGTGAACACGCCATACATGTAGAAATGCTTAGTGAGGGAGATTGATGTTAAATCAGTTCTGTGATGCCCGCTTGCATTCTCACATTTGTGTGCGTGCATGTGTGTGTCCATACTGTGCGCGCATACCTGTACTGGTGAGGGCTGAGCGTGGGGCTGCAGCTCCCGTTGCTGTTGACCTGCTCCACTGTGGAGCTGACATCATCGTGGCCCACATGGAGCATGTTGAGGCTGGCCGCAGACGGAGAGGTCAGCAGGGAAGGGCTGTTCAGCAAGGACAGACTGCTCTCTGCCAGAGCCGCCTACAACACACACAGTTGTCCATTTAATTTAAAAAGGAGATGGTTTACATATAAGTTAAAAAAAATTCTGATGTATTAAATTAAAGAAGACGATAATGGCAAATGGGTAATAAGTCAACCGTCTACTACAACCATGTAAATAGAAATATTTAACTCTACTTGATGTTAATATATTTAAGCTGTAATGCTCATAAGGTGTTTTGTAAGATGAATTTACACATTTACATTTACATAAGATGTAAAACACTGTTTAATAAATGGTCACAGCCACAATAAATAGTGGAGAGATGTACTGATGAGAGCTCCTTCATTCGGAGCACATTTGAATCCATCAACTTGCTTGTGAACTTGACAAACCACTAGGGGGCACTTATATACAGTTCATTCTCCATCATGGTTTGTGCTTGTACATTAAAGTCCCTGTGATAAGTGTGTGTGTGTGTGTGTGTGTGTGTGTGTGTGTGTGTGTGTGTGTGTGTGTGCGCGCGTTCACATGAAAGTCTAAGTAGGAATGTTAAGCAAGACTGAGCCACAAGATCAACTTATACACACACATTCAAACACTGTGAAACATCAATGTCTGCTCAGGAGAAAACAACAGGGGCAGCTTCTGTCACTGCTTCAAACGCTCAAATCCAGCTGTTTGTAGAAGAGACAGGTTGGACACCCTGTGAGTGAGAGTCACCCCACCTCCCCTCTCACACAGGGGGGGGAAAAAAGGACTAAAAGAGCAGAATTCTCACAGGCTCAGAGATGGATTTTCTGGGACAGGCGATAATTTTATGCGGTAACCTTAATTGACAACTACTTGACGCTATAAATCATCTCAGACGCAAAATTGCATGCGTGCATGTGTGTGGGTTCGGTGTGTATCTCTGTGTAGGAGTGGAGAGATGGGTCGAGAGAGTGTTTGTGTGTGTGTCTGCAGAGGTAGGGGAGTGGGGGTGTGCATGTTTGAGAAAGTGAGGTGGGAGGTGAGACTGTGTGTTGGTGTGGGAGGAAGTGGAGGGAGGTGGTGTGAACGTCGTTAGGGAATCTGCTAATTATAAGAGGGAATTGATATTAGTGCCCTTGATTGTGATTGGCTGCTGTGTGTGTGTGTGTGTGTGTGTGTGTGTGTGTGTGTGTGTGTGTGTGTGTGTGTGAAAGTGTGCGAAAGAGATAGAGAGAGAAATGGAGGTAGGGTAGGGCATTCCTTACCTGGTAGCTGGCGTTAAGGGATCCAAAGCCCAGGCCTGAAATCATGTTTTTCACCAGAGTGGGACTTCTGCACATGCGCACGCACACACACCAACACACACACACACACATACAGAAAGGGGGGAGGTTAGTGGTGGGTATCACAGATTGAGTGCACATGTGAAAGATATCCCCTCAGCCAAAGCGTTCAGACAAATCTGACAAATATGTTTGTTACAAGTAGAAACATACACAGACTGTAAACAGATGCTAAAACACACATGTGTAAGTGTCTAATATCTGGTGTGCAGGTGTGTGTGCCTCTGTGCGTGTGTGAGTGTGTAATTATCCCTCGTTTCTCTGGCGGTTGGAGAGAACATCTGTTTACATACGCTAACAAGGTTTTTTCCTCTCCTGCATCTTACACAGCTGCTTGCTAATGGTGTCGACAAACAGGGAAAAACACACACATACAGTTCAGTATGAACATGATCAGCCAGCAGCCTTTTTTTATCTGAGTGCTTAGTTGGCCTCTTGGTAATAATAGAGGGTCCATTTAGGCAATCATAGTGCCAGCACCCATAAGCTCACACTCACATCAACCTCAACTGTGCACCAAGAAAACAAATGTGTGTGAAACAGCATACGCACATAGTGTGTGTGTGTATGTGCTGTGTGTGTGTGTGTGTGTGTGTGTGTGTGTGTGTGTGTGTGTACTCTCTTACCCGGTCATCTTTGGTGGTCTCCTCTTTTGGTATTCAACTTCATCCACAGTCCACACGGCCCCCTTCACGTTCTCAACACGAACGAAACACTTGTGCAGACTCAGGTTGTGGCTCACAGCATTCTGGGAAAAGGGAGAGAGAGAGAAAAGAGGGAGAGCTTTAACATGATTGAAAACGAGTCTACGAGTCCTTAGCATGGATATGTTATTTAAATGTATTATTACATATTTCATTTGATTTCATTTTCACATTTTATTTTATTGTACAGTGGTTGTTGCCCCAGACTTTCTATATATAAATTGTGTTAATTTTGCCTTAAATTCACTTTCCATTCAAAAAGACGGAACAGTCTGGCTTGTAGTGAAAAACACTGGAAAAACACAGTGCAACGCATGAAATAATTATAAAAGACACTCAGACTTTAGTCTGTAAGGTGACACCTAGTTTACTCACCAATATTCCCTGATGTATTTCAGCAACTCCCTAGCTTAAAATGTCTTAGCTATACATCTTATATGTATATAAGATATTCCAGCGGGAAACATGTCTTTAAAGAGTAACTTAACACCACCTGTGTTATTTACACCACTTATTTTTGTTCCTTTACTCGAAGTTCTTCCCTAGCTAACACTCACTCGGGGTGTGTTCTGAATAAACAATGCTTTCCAGCTGGGCGTGAGATAATAGTCCTATTTTTACCCATCACTTTTTATGTACACACACATACTGTAGCTCCAAGTAAAGTGCTAATACAAGGTAGCACTTCTCTCGTAGCGTTATTTTATCTCTGAATTTTTCTAATCAGTCATCATCAGCACACACACACACAGAATCACACACACATCCACAGGCACTCAGACAGCCAAGCAGGCAGGCACACCGCTATCTTCGTCTCACCCCCCCAGGGACAGGCCTCCCTTTTCATCTGCTATTTGTAGTTTGTTCATGCCCAATTTCATTACCAATTTTAATTCGTCTATAATTAAATCCTGCATATTCTCTCTGACACGCTGTTCTAAGCCGAGAGGGAGGGACAGGCCAGGCATGCATCACTCCTTGCCATAATTACACACGCAGATACACACACACACACACACACACACAAGCACACACACACACACACACACACACACACACACACACACAAGCACACACACACACACACGTAATTACACAAGCCATAATCAGCGGAGGAACCCTTTCTCCCCCGCATCCCCTCAACCCCCGAGCCGTGATGCTAAGTTTTGTAAATGAGTCTGACCCCAATCTGCGCCCGCCACCCTGACAGTGCAAACACATACACACGCAGACACACACGCCAGACACCAGTGCTATTGCAGTGCCATTTGCATTCGTCTCCGTGATGAAAGCCTAATTCTCCCAGTTAAAACATTAGCAGTCATTTACAGTGGGTCACAGCACATGTGCCACTCATCTCCACTCCCTCCAGCTGAGAGGTGGGCAGACGACAACTAGAGGCAGAAATTTTGGGACAAACGATTGAATTGTGCATCATAAACCAAGAAGGAAAGAAATCAGGAGACTACATTAATTTCGGGTTGACAGGTGTTACTGGAAGCGTGAATGTCTTTATACTGTAGAGATTTGAGCATTGAGATCATTCCAGTTGTGTTTCTGCAGTGCAGTGCAGTGCAGATGCATGTGGGGATAAGCTACTCCCATATGATCCTAAATAGGATTATACTGTATGTGAGCAGGCAAGATGATAAATAAAAGAATGAATAGAGAAGCGTGTAATTTGAGATGACTTGCAACAGGATTAGTGTTAAACAGTGGTTTATGACGTTTTCAGATCCTTTCCTTAAGCACAAGTCTGAGAGTTTTAAAAGCAAAATGTGAAAGTAAAAGCGATCATTCTACAGAAAAAAGGTCCCTGTAAGGGTTATCCTGTTATATATAATATCACTGGATAATTATTACTGATGCATTCATGTGTAAGCAGCATTTTACTGTTGTAGTTGGTCGAGGTAGAGCTAATATTAACTATTTTATGTACTTATGGTGTTTTTTAATCTGTAACAATGTATTTGTCTGGATGTAAAATCTTAATTTGCAAAGTAACTAGAAACTAAAGCTGTAAAATAACTGTAATAGTTGCAAATACAATATTTACAATGAAGTAGTGACATATATATATAATATATATTTTTTTCCTATTATATGCTTCTATATTTATACTAAGTGCATTTGAAAAAAAACATACTGCTTTTTTTGATAAGTTAAACACAAAATAAAACTTCTATGTTTAAGCGTCCAACCCATCATGCAGCACCTTGAAATAACACTCAACACTCATTTGTCCTCTCTCAATCATCCTTTTTCTTTTTCTCTCTCGCTTGCCTCTTCCTCATTCTCTGTCCCTTCGTTTCTATGATCAATGACTTCCACTCCCTGACACCGCTGCCGTCCTCATGAAATATAACGGCTTATTAAAGGACATACATCTCCACGGCCCTATTTGACTCACTGAGCTGCTATATAAATACATAAGGCCATGCCGAGCTATATTTAAAGGTCTGCGAGGCTAACGGCACGGGAAGCAGACACCAGACATTAATAGTTAAAATTCATAAAAGTCAGATGAGGAGGTAAAGATATTCCTGGCTGCCCTGTCTCTTAACCTTCTCCGCACCCCTCCCTCCATCATCATCATCGGCCCCCTCCCCTGTTTAGGGCTATTAGAGGAAGGCTGGGGTCTCTCCTCACCCCTCCTCCTGTCTCTCTCGCTCCTTTCCTCATTCTCTCACTTCCCCTCTCTCTGGAGGAACTGACACTCAAATTAGTGTGAGGTTTCTGTAGAAATGGGTCAGCACCTATAATGGTGGAATCAAGCCAGGTGTGTGTGTGTGTGAGAGAGAGAGAGAGAGAGAGAGAGAGAGAGATAAGGTAGGAGAGAGAGAGTATTCAATGTGTGTGATCATGAGCAGTGAGCATGTGTGTCAGCTTTGTATGTGCGTCTCTGTAATGAGGCTGCAGAACGGCTAGATGTGGCTCTGCCGAGCTAAGTGGGACCGACTCTCCATGTGCCATGTTGGAGGTGAGGGAATTGTTTAGGGCCGAGAGTGAGAGAGACAGAGAAAAAGCAAAAGAGAGAGTGGGAAAGAAGGAGAGAAAGAGAGCAGTAGGAAGGGGTCTCACAAAGGACAGAAACTGGCAATAACTGTCCTATCAGTCATGTTTTTTAGAAGCTGAGCAAAGTCAGCTTTAAAGTGTGTGTTTGTTATTGTGTCATTGTGAGTATAAACAGTTAATTTGGGCCTTCAAAATGAATCCACTTTCTGCAAAGTGAGGTCATTTTGGCCAATCCAAATGCTTCAACTGACACTGTGAAAACCGCCTACAAATTTTGTTTCTCTCATTGTGGTCTAACAAGTCTCAGCTGGCATCTGCTTAGGTCAGGGGCTTCATCAGTGCACGCAGATCAATTAGTACAGCTTTTATCTGGTCAGAGTTGTATACCACATTTTTGTTTTAGTCAAAATATTGTGCTCTGATTGAATCAGCTTGAACCCAGTCAGAACCGCAGTCAAAACGTTCACTTTTTAAATGTGGTGCAGCCTGTTTTTACAATCATCTAAACAACTCCAAAGTAGTTTGCTAAGTGATCTTGTTTCCATCTTTCCATCAAGTTTTTCAAAATAACTTAGCTTAGGATATTGATTTTAAACTCCTTCTGAAAGTTTAGTCAGGGAAAGATATAGAAAATTTTGAGGATTGAAGTGATGGAAAAGAAGGGAGTTCACATCTAGATACATTGGGGGGGGGGGGTATCTTACAAGCATTTACCTTCCATGTGGCTGTGTTTCTCCTGAAATAGGCAAACTTTCGTGTAAACCAGTTATAGATCTCATTGAGAGTCAATTGTCTGTCTGGGGACTCCAGAATGGCCTGAGAACAGAAAGAGGCACAACAAGATTTAGTGGAGAACATAGTAGGAGGGAAGAGATGGTGAACCCAATCACTGGAGAGACTTACATGACGTATAAGAGAGGCGTAGGTAAAAGGAGGCCTGACATCAGCGTTCTTGTAGAACTCACAGTTCTGAGCCAGCTCTGGAAGAAAAAAAACATGACAAAATGAACTTTAAATATCTGTGAATTGTGACTTTTTAGTGTAACACTCACAAATTAGGAAACCATCAGTAGCACGGGCCTAGTGCACGCAGGTAGGCAGGTAGGCAGGTAGGTCCGAATGAAAAAATTGTCTGTGTTTATTACAGTCCTGTGATAATAATAACAACAACATAGAAAGGCAGGTACTGGTTATGTGTATGTTAAAATCTACCTGAGGCGATGGGTGTGCAGTACTTGTCAGAGTTGCGCCTACGTATGGGCCCGACACCATGCGTGTGGGAGTGGGAGTGTGTGTGCAAGCTGGAGGAGCTGATGACTGAGGGTCCTTGGCGCAGTGGGGTGATGGGGGTGGCAGCTGAGGTGGGGGGGTGAGGAAGACCCTCTGGGTAGGCCTCGCTGTCCCGCTTTAACAGAGAGCCACTGGAAGCCAGGTTCAGCTGGAAAGAGAGAGAGACACACACAAAGACACACTGAGAAATTAGTGTGATTAACTGATTAAATCATTTTTATTGTTGACAAGGCGGTGTCATAGTTTTGTTTGTTTGATCAACTGAAAAAGTTTCAATTCTAAAATTTTAATAGCTTTTTTTTTTAAAAAATACCCACCATTTCATTTCATTTTATTATAATACCTATTCTCATATAACTTTCTGTACCTCAGTTTAATGGTATTTAGCAATATGTTTAAAAAGAAAAGGGGGTAAACTAACTTATTATCATTATTAATATAAAATTAATAGTTTATGTACTGAGGGTGTAGAATTGTTTGAGTGCAGTGATAAAATGTGTTTTTTTTATGTGATTAATGCTGCTTCCCTCGTGTTTACTTTAAAGTTTCACCATCTGCTGAGTGCTGCTGCTGTTTACTAAGGAACATCAGCTACACAAGATAAGATCAGGGTCGGGTGATAGCAGTGCATTAGACAATGCTTTTGTGTCTTATAAATAACTAATCTCTTTGAGGAAAGTGTGTTTGTGTAGACGTTGTGTAGGAATATCACTACATTTGAGGTTGTGACTCAGAAGTGAACAGTGCAGTAAGTTCCCCTGCTCAGCAACACAGTTTATGGAGCACAGAAATGAAGCAAACACAGAAGACTAAAGACCAACAGTGCCACGACTACTTTTCTGATGACTGAAAATTGTTCTAGCCATTAATTTTACATTATTTGACCTTAAGCAGTAAAGGGCACTATAACCAGGAAGCCCTGCTAATGTTAACTCACATTACAAAAATAAAGCACCAACACTGCCTATGAATTTGTGTCCCTACCATTTACCAAACTCAACCTACATTCTTGCGCAGAACCACACACACTCACACACACTGAATATGCACATATATTTATACACACAGCGCTGGCTGCAATTAACCCTGCGCTTACAAATACAAAACCACACGACAGCATGTTTGTAAGAAGGGAACACACACACATGCACTCTGCGGTGGCAAAGTCTTCATGGACCAATACGGCCCAATTAGGCAGAGCCTTGCACACACATACACACACGCGCGCACACACACACAGAACTAGTACTCCCAGTCTCTCTGGGCTGCTAGTTTAGGACTAATTAAAACCAAAATGTGCGTTGTCTATATGTATGTAAAATGTTTGAATAGCCCTCCCTTTGCTCTGCCCCCCTCTCTGTACCATTTAAGCTGACTGGAGTGGGCGGGGCTATTTAACAGGTACTTCATTAACGCCGCAACCCTGCCACATCACCACGGCAACAGTCGAACCCTGTTAATTGAGGCCAAGCTTTGTTTCCATTCCTGACGCTCCTCCCATGCCCCTCCTCCTCCAATCCCTGACCCTGAGGCTCGTCTCCAGTGGTGACAGAACACGCCTCTTCCTGATTTCCCATTAGATGTTAATAGCAGCTGATCCCCCTGCGATCTACACATCATCTAGACACTCAAGAACACACAAACACACACACACATATACACATACATTGCCACTCGGCTGCACCCATTTATATCCCCACAAATTAAGACACTCTACCTCTAATTGACAATTAATTTCAACATCTTCATATTTTAATAAGAGTCCTCGTCAATCTGAATAATGAAATATTCATTAGATACCTAATAACAACCTCACCAACCAGTGTGGACACACACACAGATGTACACACACATCACATCAAATTTCTATCCCTTTTGTCAGCGCACACTGAAAGTACTGTGAGAGGCTGCTTTGGCTAGTCTTTCTCTCCAACAAGCTTAGAATTCGCAATTTACAGAGGCTGAATTGAATACAAAACTGAAGTATAACTCGGACAGTTTGAATGTGTGAAAAGCTGGAATTTATGACTTTCTCTGTGGAGGTAGAACATTATGAAATCATAGTTTTCTGGGAAATGAAATTCACTGCATCATGAGAGGTTTAAGGCAGAAAAAGAGAGAGTGAGGGAAAAGAACGAGACAGGCAAAAGAAATCCCCATGATTTAGAAATAACACATTAACCTTCACTGGTCAATAGGGGGCGTAGATACCAAGCTAAACAGTACAAGAGGAGAGTGAAATCCCAAGGAGGTTTAGGGATCGTGAAACTGCTTAATTAAGAGAGTTTGTAGATGAATAAGAGGTAAGACATAAGGTTTTGGGGTCATAGGGCAGAAAAAAGAAAAAGTCATGTAATTTTGGGTGCCAGTGTGTACTCACAGGTTGGTTAAAAGGCTTTGGCTCTGAGGGGCGCATGTGCAGGTGGGCCATCATGGCCTGGAGTCGCTCACTCTCTTTCGCAAGCTGTGAAACACACAAGGGTGGATATCACCATTAAAAAAAACACTTTGTCTCATTCCATAACCTTACATTGATATAATGTGGTATTGACACTGAATTACAATTGCAATTACACCTCAGGCAGAGGGATGAATATGAGAGTCAGCCGCCTCAGCACCCGGAGCTCGCTCACACACTTACACTAGCCTGCAGACACACTCGTCCCCGTTTGACATTGTTAACTGCCACTTAATGGGTGCTGCTGCAGCCTGTGGGAACGCTGCATCCTGCGTGTGTTTATGTGTGAGCGCAATCATACAAACGTGTAGCCTCCAGAAACAACAGATCTACACTGAGACTGATAGCACCATTAATATACTTGTGCAAATATGAGAAATTTAAACACAGTGCCTGTGCCGCTGTGTGTGTGTGTGTGTGTGTGTGTGTGTATGTGGTGTTGGAGGAAAGAGTGGTGGGCTGATTGTGGACTCCTGAGGGATGAAGTGACATGTCAGGGAGAGAAAGACGGGTGTCCTGATGTGATGTGACACCAGCTGCCTCTCTGTCACTTTGTGTTCTCTGGTGGTGGCTTCAGGGGCTCAGCTAAACGCTGTTTACCACCACCACCAAACACAATGCTAACCCTAATGCTGGACAGCCCACACACACGCACACAGCAACGTGAACAGGGTAATCGGAAGTGTTTTGGAAACTATGTCAAGATGTGTGTGTAAGAGGCAGCCTTTGTATTTTCACTTTCTTTTGAACTTATGTACTGTTACAGAACCGCATTTTACTTCTTAACCATGTTTTGTCATCTTACTTTTGCTGGAGCATTCAGATGTTTCAAGAGGTTTGTGTGCATGAACCACTTTGAGAACAAGAGAGGCAGCCTGGTCCTCCACTTTCTAGCTCATGTCTCTCTCACTGTCCCCCCCCCCCCCCAGGCTCGCTCTCTCTTGCTGGTGACCGAGGCAGCATTATAATTGGAGCAGCGGTGGCAGCTTCCCTGCCGACTGCTCCTTTTAAATTACAAGCTCTACTGCTCTCCATAAACTCTGCCCTGCCTCTGACAAGTTGCTGCCACTGACTGGCTGAAAGGGTCTTCATGACTTTGTTTGCATGAGGATGAAAATGTGTGTGTGTGACTCACCTGTATCTCCAGTTGCTGAACCACCTGCATCTGGACTCGGCACTGAGCAGTGCTGCGGTCATCTAGGGCGTGCTCATTGTTCAAGTGTCTAGAGGTAAAGGGAAATAAGTGGATGTCTACAAATTAAAAGCATCAAGATGATCAAAGCACTGCCAGTCCCACTTCAATGATAAGTTTTAAGTTATACTGAGTCAACAGAATGGTCATTCACTTTTATTTAAACTGAGTTACAAGCTGTTTCAGTGCAATAAAAACAAATCATAATCTTGAAAGTGTATTTTGTCTAGTGAAGGACGCAGCAGCTGTGTTTTGTGTGTGTATACTTCATTGGTGCTCAGTGAGCCATGATCCAAGTCAACCACCTGGATATGAGCTCATGTGTTATCGCATGAAGCCTTATCTAAAGACTTTCTGTTAGCTAAACTCCACTCCACATATTAACACTGGTGAGTATGTGTGTGTGTGCGTGCATGCGCATTGATATGTGTGTATGTGTGAATGGTGGTGCTGTTTGTTTCCTCCAGTGTGGGAGGACTCAGGACCTTCTGATCTTTCCCAGCCCACCCCTCCCTTCCTCCACCCCTTTCTCGCTGCTCTGTCATTGCCAAGGTTACTCACAGGTTGCCGGTGTGTGTGCTCATGCATGTTACGGTGTGAGTGTGCGTGTAGTTGTGTGTACACCAGAGTGACTTTTGGGATATCCTGTAGTGTTCATTTTTAATCTGAATAATCTTCATAAAGCCACTTTTTAGACGTGTTTATTGTGAAAATGTATGTTACACAAGGAATCGTGTGTGCGTATGTGTGTGTATGATTACTTGAGTGTGCTTGCGTGTGTCTTTAAGAAAGCACAAAGTTAAGCAATATCAGGCAAAGACTAGAAATGAAACAAAAACAATGATGTCATGGCATTGCTAATCCAGGCAGATAGACGGCTCAACACAAGTGCACGATAATAATAACAAAAACATGATCTCACCCCTCTCTCTTTTTCATTCTCTGTTAAGCTCTCTCTCCCTCTTCCTCACTCGCATATCTGTCCACTCTCCCCTTCCCACTCGTCTTCCCCCGCAACTCCCCAAATGCCTATGATTCACACTCATTCCAACCAAAAATCGCCCCCCCAAACCCCTCCCCTCTCTCTATAGCTGGGCCATAAACAGTAGCAAGTTTTTTTTTTCAATGTGTCCCGACAATGAGGCTCTGTTTACTCCTCTGAGTGCTGGCAGACAAGGCTTTAACCCACATTACACCCAGTTCCACCGACCACAGCCAGAGTATTATACCAGAGGACTGGGAGGGAGGGGAGGTGGGAAGAGAGAAGAGAAGAGAAGAAAGGACTGAAATAGTGGAGTGTCTCCCTCCTGTGTTCTTCTGCTCTACCCTTTTCCCTCCCGGGGCGATGACTAAGGCTGGCTGGAAGGGAGCGCACTGTCGGACTGACGGCATTATCTGTCATTACTTCTTTTTTTTTCCATCTCCCTCTCTCTCTTACACACACTCTTTCACTCTATCTCTCTTTTCCCCCTTCCATCTGCCCTGGGGCTACGTGAAATGAGACACCAAACAACAGCTTTCCTCTCCAAACTTTCCCAGCCTGTCTGCTCGCTTTGATCTGACTGTCCGATGCCATCACAATCACTACGCACACTTCTGTGATTATGTGTGTGTGTGTGTGAGTACGTATTTCATCACCCCGGCTTATTAATATCTCCATTGTTCAAATAGCTAAGAGTTCCACAAAGATAATGAGAGTGTGAGTTTGTTTAGGGCTTCATTAGAGGCTTGTGAAGCCTTCGTTAGCAGCCACAGTGCCACGGGGAAGTCCACTGCACCGTGTGTGTGTGACAGAGAAGGAGGGAGCAGAATGTCAAGGCCAGCTACTGCATCAGCACACCCCAGTGACTCCAAACTGGCAAATACCGTTATGGATGTAGGGTGGAATGAGTGGGAGAGAAGTTGTTTGATATCTTTGCATGGAAACAAAAAGGCGTGCATGTAGATGAGCTAATTAAGAATCATTTTCTGTTTAAGCAAAAAAACAATCTGTCCGGCCCTTCAGAGAAAAAGCAGAGACAACACAAACACACACAAAAAAACCCAACCAACTGAAGGAAGGACACGGTGACAGATACTACTGACGCACATCAATTCACATGTTCAGGCCACTTATGCTTGCATGTGTAAAAGCAACAAATGACAGGACGCAAGTGCACACACAGCCAATAAAATGTGTGTCAGCTGAGCAAGATAGATGATACCATTGTAAGAGGAGCCCAAAGAATTCCTCGAAAAACAGAGAACTTACACAGGTTGAGTGTATGGGTGTGCCTGTGTGTTTGCACATGTGTGTGTACGCACACACGTGCCTCAGAGGAATCGTGATGTAACAGATTGCAACAGATGAATTAGTGAGGTAATGCAAAACCCCAGTGATGTACGTGACTGACACTCCATATTTAGCACAAACTATAGCTTCACTTTGCTCTGCTTCATCTTTTGTTCCCACTGGTGATCTGAATTAGAGCAGTAGCCTTTTCAAGTAACAGGCATTGTGTTTGTTACCAGTTAGTGATACAATGGAATGAAGTTTTTATGTGGTCTTAAACCTGAATTGTGACCAATGAGAGCGATGCTTGTGACTGCAAAGGTTTAAGCATTACATTAAAAACTCTTCTGGAAATATCGTCCTGCCATTGTTTTTTCCAGCTGCAGCATTAAATATACAGCATGCAGGCACATGTTGTCATGAGCATTCATATTAAAACACAGCGCACTATAGTTTCAAGGCAGTCATGCATATCAATCACTAAAGTATGTTCTTCATTGTGTGGTGTATTGTCTTCATCTGTAACCCACAACCCGTGCATCATATATCACATTTTTGGGTGGTTGTTAACTTACTTAATGAACTGTCCCATGTCCTCACACAGTGCTTCACAGCCAGGCCACTTACACTCACCATGGCCGTAAAGAGGATGGGAGCCTGCATGCTCCTCATGACTGTGGGGTGAGAGAGAGACACAAAAAGACAGAGATAATAAAACAGATTTTCATATGTTGTACTACACATAAAAATACACAGCAAATAAAAGCAGTTGCTTTCTCAGAAAAAGAACCAAAGTTTTAATATGCCACACGCTCATGCACAAACACACACACAAAAATAACTGTAGCAGCAGAAGCATCAATACAGCCATCTGAGTCTGGTTAGCAGTCATTAGTTTGCACAGTTCACGAAGCCAAGTGCAGAGAGAGGAGGATAGAGCAGAGTGGGGTCAGTTACAGAAGCCAGGCGAATGAGGGAATTGGTCCAGCAACCTCAGAGGCACATTCTTCAAGTCCATGACCTGTCTTTCTGTCCTTGGCGTATGTGTCGTGTATGTGTATGTTAGTGTTGGTGTGTGTTCTTATATTTCAGGGGTTGACACACAGTCGGCAGAGGACCAACCAGCCATGACTGATTGCCGGCGGCTGCCGTCATGTGCTGGTTGTTCTTTTGTGGTGAGCTTGTGCATGTGTGTGTTTTTTGTGTGTGTATCCGCTTATATTTATGACTGTGTGTGTATTATGTGCGTGTGGCGATGAAAGACTAGGCCAGGTTTGGTTTGGGCCTAGGGTAAAATAACTGCGTCTGTGCATGTGTGTCCGTGCATGTGTGTGTGTGTGTGTGTGGCAGGTCCAGTAGCAGATGTGGTTCAGACCTGGACCTTCGCCTGCGACTGCTGTCTCCACATATATTTACATGAGTGTGTATGTGTGTATTTGTATGTGTGTATATGTGTGTGTGCACGTGTGTGTGTGTGTGTGTGTGTGTGTGGACTGGGATGGGGATTCTCCCAAATCAACATCAGAAGGTTGTCTAACAAAAACCATTTGTCTCACAGATGGAAACATGTCTCTCTCCCTCTCCCTCTGCTTTTTTTGCCTCTTCCTGATCATATGTGCTGGCTGAGGTTGGAGCTTGTGTGTGTGTGCGTCTGCGTGTTTCTGTGTGTGTGTGTGTTGTGTGTGTGTGTGTGTGTGTGTGTGTGTGTGTGTGTGTGTGTGTGTGTGTGTGTGTGCTGGCTGTGGTTGAGTCAACTCAGAAGCAGCTCAGACAGCAGACATGACAAACTGCTGGCAACCACATTCTCCTCCACATCAGCCATGCATTAGCTTAGCAGGCTAACACACTAATGCTACTCCCTTCTTACTTCTACAAAAGCCAACTCTGTTTGGATACCAGCACTGCAGCAGTAGTATGGCAGTGTGTGACATATTTGATCAACTGACAGAAGCGCTTTTAATTAATACGGGCACACCTACCCTGACCCCCTCCAATATCAGGTCAAGGTCAGGGTCAACAATGTCCCTGGAGCAGGCAGTGAATCAGTGCTGAAGGAGACTGCAGACCACCCTCCAAAAGTCTTTCTGTCTCTGTCTTGTCCACTCAGGTTTGTGTATGTGTGAGTGTGTACATGCTACTCACTGGCTGCTGGGGGGTTGGCTGCCTTTGGCGTAAAGGGGGAGATGGTCATCTCCGCTGTCTGCCTTGGTGAAGGAGGATATCCACTCAAACAGTCTGGCTCTTAAAGACGGAGACAAGCCCATGAGCAGCCAGAACAGCCATGGGACAACACAGCCCTCATATGTGTAGAACAAGTACTGCCAGCACATGCATCTTTGATATGTCAACAGGGTAACAAGGAATTTATCCTACAATTTTAGATGACGCCGACAAATAATTCCCATTTTCTTCCAGGTGGCCTGCCTCTACCATCCTCTCTTTTCCTTTCCTCCATACTATACTGGCATGTGGTTGACAGCATACCGACAGAACATACTGAACCCAACACACCTCCTATCAAATGAGCTGAGAGACACTTACACCATGGTGATGTGTGATATGCTGCATGTTCATGCTTCCTAACTGTGTTTACGTGTGTAGGTAGGGAAGAACAGTTGAAAGCTAAAAGTTGAAGATAACATAGCGAGACTGTGTGAGTTAGAGAGCCTACAGGTCACACAAAGGACAGACACACCATCACAACGTAGATATTTACACATATATATTTTGTCATACTGCACATTATGGTACCTGTCTCTCTTTGGGGTGTGGCTCTGTCCGTTGGCCAGGCTGTGCAGTGAGATGTGAGCGCTGGCAGCTTTGGGGAAGGCTGAGGTAGAATTGGAGCTGTTGGTGCTCAAGTCCAGGCCCTCGGCCTGTTTCAGGGCCTCCTCACTGCTCGGCACCCCCGACACCTCCTTCCACAGCTGTTGGAGGTCTGACGGACACATCGCTGCAGAGAAGGGACACACAGTTTACTTAGCAATGGGTCTCAACTAACTCAGGTGATCAACCTCACGTGTTCAGTGCAAATGTGATTATAGCATATTTAAGTTAGGCTAATTCAAACAGAGCTAAGAGGAAATATGGTTAAAAATAAGTCAGACGAGCCAATAATTGCAATATCACCTACACACACTCAGACTGTAAATAAACTGATGTCACCTTTTCTGATCCATATAAAACACACATGCAACTGTTACAGTGAGAGAGGAAAAAAGGACAAACTAAAACAGACAAGAGATTAATTTCTATATATTTTTTGTTATTTTTCCAGATAGCCACTATTCCTCAACTATTTCCTAATATCTGTTGGCAATTGCTACTGTCCACCAGCCCCACTGCTCCTGTCACTACCACTATTTGTCTCAACAGGGTGGGGGCACACTTTCTAGTCGCAGCTTTGTTATTTCTGCTCCAATTTCACAGTAAGAGAGACGCCTAAAATGCCACAGCCTACTCCAATGGATCTTAACCATGCACGTACATACGCACGCATGCAGCCACACACACACACACATCTGCACATACACACACATGCAAAGACCTCGCAGCAATCCAAATATTATGTCTGCTTTGTCTGCATTCTTCTATGGTCCCGCCAAAACAAAAGTTCTCACTCTGGAGGAATGAGGCGGTGTGAGCATAGATTTCTGTGCGTGTGTGTGTGTGTGTGTGTGTGTGTGTGTGTGTGCATGTATTATCCAAGAAACCGGACCAATCTGTGGACACGCTCAGAGAGTGAAAGTGCAAAGCGGTTAAGGGATTGTTACATAAACTGTTTCCTCTTTTGACTTATCAGACTAGGTTATACTGCACACATTCAATTAAAAATGCAAGAAAAAAAAGTAACTTTACAGAAGAAAGAGAATCTGGATTCTAGTGAAGGTCAGCAATTTATTGATGAGTGCAAACTTAAGCAGAACAGATTCATAAACGTAAAATTCTGATTTTGTGTGCATTCTGGTCACAATATGTTCTTTCAATTCCCTCCAGCTAGTAAGTATTTGAGGAGCCTGAGAGTGCTTTTGCTAACCGTGTATGCTCACACATATCAAATGTACACACCCACATCTGGCTGCTAAGGTCATATCTATTTCACATTGCTGTCTGTACACAAATGACACATGGCAGGAAGTAGCCTGAAGTTACTTAGAAGGTGGGTTTCTGGGTCGCCCTTGTGGCTCACCTGGTAGAGTGTGTAACACGTATCAAGGTAGAGTCCTTATCCCCTCTCTCTCTCTTGCATTACTTCTCTCTACTGTGTCTATTAAATAAAGCAGAGCTGTTGAAAAAATATCTTTCAAAAAAAGGTATGTTTCCAACAGGATGAAATCAGATCTAAAGTGAGAGTGAAGAAACTGCTGAAACGGTCTTAGACACTCTCAATGCCTGGTGCTTAGAAAACACTGTGCGATTTTCTTTAAAAATTAGTTTAGTGCACACTCTGTTTAATTTCTCAGTTTTATTTAGTATATGGAACCTTTCAAAAACAAATTTACAAAGTGCTAAAAACTTAGTAGCTTAGTTTTGGTCTCTAATGAACATTTGCACTCATGAGATATCTGAGAACTGCCTCCATTTTACTGCAGTGAAAGAAATAAACAAAAACCATAGCAGGACCCCTCATGTCAACGCCCCCGCCACCACCATCTACCCACCGGACACAACGGTCCTTTGAGGCGGGGCAATAGTGTGTGCAGTGTGTGTGTGTGTGTGTGTGTGTGTGTGTGTGTGTGTGTGTAGGTGCGAGTGTTTATGCATGTGTGTTTGTGTGTTTGTGTGGCATGGCTGGCCAGAGGAATGCTCAGGCTCACGCCTGGCTGAGCCGTCACAATGGACCGGCTCTTTCACACTGCAGGGAAATTCCACTCTGATATGAAGGGAGTCAGGGAGAAAGAGAAGGAGATGCCAAAGCCAAATGTTTGCAACTGTCTGAAAAATTACACTCTGCTATCCAAAACCTTAGCCTCTGTCTTTTCATTTGTATTCAATTTGTATCTACTTCAGGTTCTTTTTCACTCTCTCTGTGACCCACTTGCCCTCAGGTGGACAGACACACATACTCTGCCCCCTGGCCCATAAACACATACAAGCAAAAATCACACTTAAGTTTCTGTGTAGTTCTTGGGTGTCGGGTCTTATAAAAATTCATTGATTTGGCTGAGTTTCTTTTTGTTTTCATCTAAATCAGTTTATAGTGTGAGTACGAGAGTTTGTGTGTGTGACTGCATGTGAATGTGAACGACAGAATGGGAGAGATCAGACAGATGGAGGGAAGGAAACCGGTCTGTTTGGTCAACTCACTCAGCGCTTTAGCAATGTTACGGCCACTTTAGGGCCCCTAAAGCATACACCATGTGTGAGACAGTGTGTGCATGTGTGTGTGGACGACACACACATATACACACACTCACTAACGGCGGACCAGTCAACAGTCAACTTTTATCATTTCAAAACCATGCTGTCTAAATGAAGGGACTGTGGGAGAAGTTACGTACAAGAACAAAAAAAAATCCAGTGGTCATGACCATAGCAAAACGATGATGTTCTTGTGTCTGGTTAATCTCAAGTACACACACACAAGCATGCACACAGTTGCGCAATAACATGAACACACCTCCAAGCAGGGGACTTAGTGGCATATTTTACTTATTATCCAAATGAGTACCTTCCACAAACCCACCAATCAGGTTACCTTTTATCTTTTATAGGCTGATTAACTTAACAGGCTTCACATGCGTCGGTGAGTACAGGCCTGTGTGTGTGCTTGGTTATGACCATGTGTGCATGCATGTTTGTCAGAATGGGTCTGTGTGACTGAGTGTTGTATGGTTACGGATTGTGTATATGTGTGTTAGTGTGTGTGTGTGGGGGGGCGCATACCTTGCTGCAGAGACTGCATGGTGGTGGCTGGCTGCAGTGGGACCAGGCCTTGTCTCTGGAGGTTGAGGATGTGCTGCTGCTGAAGCTGCTGCATCTGGATCAGCTGCTGCTGGAAGGCCAACTGCTTACTGCCTAACTGCTGTTTGCCAAAAGACAGAGGGAGACAAGGTAGAAAAAGTTAGGGATTTTCACACAAATGTCAAACCCTGAACCAGTGAAGACCTACAGAAATCTCCATCAACAGATCAACTCTTAGCACATATTAGTGTCACATTTTTCAGTGGCAGTTTTGAACTAAATTTGCCCCAGATTGATTTATTTCCCTTCACATCTAAGATGATGGTCTGCATGTCCCATTATACCCTTCAACCAATTCAACTATCAAGTCAATTAACACCATATAAATTAAAAACAAGGGTATACATATGAATTGTCTTCTGCTGAGAAGTAGTATTAAGACATTAGTATTAAAGGAAAGTACAGTCTGAAACTAAATTTGAGGACGAAGAGAAGGAGGGAAGGGAACAAGGGAGAGTGGGAGTGACTACATGGAATGTGGCGATAATGTCGATGTGTGTTACGGTGATAAATGTCCCCTTTCCTGCTCTCCTAGTCTGGAGCAGACTTGGCCTGTGCTGCGCTGTTTGAAGTCCCCCCATACCAACCCCCCAAAGAGATGGACTTTATCTCTCACAGATAACTAGGGGAGAGAAAAAATAAATAAATACAACTTGAGGAACTGCTCATTGTGTGTGCATGTGTCTGTGTGAGAGAGTGGCAGCCTGGAACTCTTTGAACAGAGAGGATCTCACAGGAAGGGCAGAAAGGTCACTTCCTTTCAGACTTGGTGCCTGGGGAGACGAAGTGTGATGGCAGTGTGTTTGGGTCTGGGAGGGGGCTGTTAGGGAGGTTGTAGAGGAGTAAGCACAACAAACTATTCTTTACAAAAGAAAAAAGGAGGGTTAGAGAGGGGGGAAATCCTTTTTTCATGAAAACGTTCAATGGAATTTGGTTTTAGCAATAAGTTTTGAAGATTACTGAAAATGTTTTAATGTTGTTATGTTTGTAATCTGGGGCCTGTTTCACAAAAGTGACTTGCAAGCACTGCTTTCACATAAACCTAGGCAGTGATCGGGGCCACTGCTACAATCCATGACACAGACCTGACGCTGTCAATGCTCCAATTTCACTCTACAGTATGTTGGTAAAAAACACCTGTGTTTGCTCTATTGAATATACAGTGTAATCAGGAAACACTCATCTCTTAGGCTTTGTCAAAGAAAAGGAGTGTTTCTGTATCGTGCTTACATAGTTCAGTTCTTGTGAAGCCATGTGAATTGCCAAATTCACATTTGTTACAATAAATGGTTTATCATGTTCAGAATATCCTGACTGAACTGTTTCCTCCCATCTTTCTCTTTTTCTGTCTCTCTCTTTCCAGACATTCTGCCCCTCCTCTTTCACTTGTCTGTCCATTTTATTTCTTCCACTCCCCCCTCTGTCTCTCATTCCCTCCTGAGATATGGCTATGGTTCTTTAAAGCACACATTGTGTCTGTGTGTGTGTGTATGTGTGTGTGTGCCTGTGTTCTGTTTACATTAGCTGTGGCTGAGTGGCCAAAGCTAGCGCAGTAACAGGCTGTCAATGTGATTTATGAGCACATCACACACTGTCTGAGCCTGCCAGTCACACAGACGCACACACGCACACGCACGCACACACACACACACACACACACACACACACACACACACACACACACACACACACACACACACACACACACACACAGAATGACACTCACAGAAAGACACACGGCACACACATACTGTAGATGGACACTAGTGGTGGACACACACATACACGTCCACACATCTCTTATGATGGTCAGAGTCACTTCATTAAGCTGACTCCTGACCAGTCCCAAATGCGCCAGCGACACACAAAAACAGCGATTCAACATACACATACATACTCTTTCTTTCAATGCTTCACTTCTACAGAGACAAGAAAGTGAAGAGGAATTGCAGAAAAGAGGGAAAAGGGCAAAATGTCACAGCCACTCGAGCACAAACACTCCAAAAGGAGAGCTTTGCTGTTGTATTCGCTGCACTTCCTCCACTGTCTTTTTCTGTTTCTTCCTGTTCTGTTGTTTTCTGGGTGTGTTGAAGGCCTGCAAGAATCTAAAGTTGGTTTAAATTATCTTGCACACCTGGTCTAACACTACTCTGACCAGAAGCAGTTTATAGGTTAAAAGACAATTTACCTGGCTGATACCTGGTTATCTTGCATTGTAGGACAGGCTTACAAACAGTACAAGCCTTACATAAATGAAACATGCCCCCTGCATCAATATCTGACAGCTTCTGCTTTACCAGGAGAGATATGAGAGTCGACTATAAAGGTATTTTTTGTTTTTGATTGATGGCTTGCAGCAAGTGAAAAACACTGACTGCTGGAAATGGCCTTAGTCATATCAGCTGTATGCAGCTCTGTAAGGAGGAATAAACCCCCGAGTGTGTGTTTGTGCAGTGAACCATCACACATCAAGCCTCTCCCTCTCTGCATGTATGTGTAGCTGTGTGACCAGTGTTTGCACTTGTCTAGTTGTTACAGGACAACAAACCTGAAAACTGGGACAGCAGAAGAGAGAAGGGAGAAAGCGAAAGCGATTCAGACACCCTCTCAACATGCGAGTCAACCACAACTGGTTTGCTTTGGTCACGGTCGAGTTGGTTGACCGCTGTCGGTGAGGGGTTTGTATGTGTGTGGGAGGGGATCTCTGCCCACTGGGAGAGGAGTAAGAGGAGGAGAAATCTAGGATGTGTCTCCTCATGCGTTTATCGGTCTCACAAGGCCCTTCTTAAGTCTGTCTCCTGCATGGTCCTCTGCGTGCTCTGCAATTTTGGTGAATGTAACAAAAATGTCTCTATTATACACGGTACCCACATGCACAAACAGGCGCGTAGACACACACACACACACACACATTCTCTCGTACACACAGGTTATGACAGTAATCTTGTCTGATCGATTGAGATCCTTTTTGTTGTGCCACAATGTGATCCTAGTTGATCCCCTCTTATCCTACTGTACCACAGCTGTGGCTAAACCTGGTATAGTGTGTGTTCATGCATATTTGTGTGTGTGTAAGAGAGAAAGCAAGAGCAAGGGAGGCTCCTAGTGCTGGCAGGGTTAATTGACAATTAAAAGAGCGGCAGACCCCTCCTACAGAGAGATTTCACCTCAGGCTTAGAGCTGAAGGCATGCAAATGAATACTTTGGCAGGGTAGCGTGTGGTTTAGCACAGCACAGCCTTTACTGCCTCGACATGGCATGCTGGTGGAAAAAATAAAAATACATCGTCACTAATCCTTGTTTTTGAGACAAGCTTGTACACAGAACAATAATAAACCAGGAAAAAAAGGAGTTGATAGAGAAAGAGATGGGAAAAGCTAATGTATATATCCTACATCCTATACATTAGATCCTTAACGTGATTTTTTTCCTTCTGCTGGCTCCCATGTCAACCGCTTTTACTGCGTTTAAGGGTACTTGTGTACTTTTAGAGTGTACTCCAGTTGAGTGAGTGTGTACTTGGTGAAGTTCACCTCTTTTGCCGCTTGCTTCCCAGCTTGCTGCTGCTGTTGCTGCTGTTGCTGCTGCTGTTGCTGCTGCTGCTGCTGCTGCTGAGTCAGAAGCTGGAGATGCAACTGTTCCTGCTGCTTTTTGTAATATTCCTGTAACTAGAGACAGACACAGAAAGGGGGAGGCAGATTGAGGAGGTGGGGGAAAGGGACGGGGGGTGTAGAAATATGAGAGGCAAGTGAGTCACAACACATTTTGCATCAACCTCAACAATACCACAGTCTTCCAACACTGAAATGCGCCGCTATAGTCAGACAACTGCAGCGTGTGATTTACTGACACTGCGTGTGATTTAAGTCCACCAACTAGCAAACACAAACCTCAGAAAGACTGCTGAAGAATGTTATGGAGCAATTACGGTATGTAGCAAGGCGACTGTGTGTATGTCAAAGCTACTGTATAATGCAGAACCTGTATAGAAGGCAATGTCTGTGGCACAATGCAGTCAGGCAGACTAGAAATACACCTGCACACATGCTCTGCATCCCGCCACTGTAAAGGAGCAGCTAACATGATTGGAAAATATAGAAACAGGTAATCAGAGGATCTGAAGATGATTGCTGCTAGCCAGCACATACTCTTTAAATACACATAGAAACACACGACCGAACAGGACTGTTCAAAGCCTACAGGGAAAAACTGATACATGGGGATATTCCTCTGCGAAATACTTTAAGCCAGCTCTTACTGTACTGGTGTCTGTACACCTGCTGGGACTGTGCGTGTGTGTGTGTTGAGTCAGTAATCTTAAATTGGCTGTTTCTATACCATGTGTAGGTTAGAGGAGTTGCCCCAGGTTATGTATGGTTATTTATAGGTTGTCCATCCATCGCCATAGCAACGGCCTGATGGACTTTGAATGAAAAGGTTTTTACACTGACTCTCATGTGTTCGTTATCTTTTAGACCGCAATGCTAAATGCAATGATTTTAAACTACCAGACATAGCATTGGAGTCTAATTTATTGAAACAAACATTAATTCATCATTTGCATATACTCATACACACACACACACACACACACACACACACACACACGCACAGTCTCCTCTGACTGGCCACAGCTTTTCTGTTTGTTTGAGTTACTAATCACTAATTTACTCAGGAAGCTCCATTAAGATTATAATCTTGCTGAGAGGAGAGCAAGGCAGACAGGAAAACTCAGACTGACCACAGTGACTCTGTGTGTTTGTCTGTGTGTGTGTGTCTGTGTGTGTGTGTGGTGGGGGGTTATCCTCTTGAGAACAGCTTATACATGTGTCCGTCTGCAGTTTGTCTTTGTTTCATGGTGCGTCAAATGTTCAAAAAGGCTTTTCAGTAGAGAATGACTTCACAGCGCAGCAGTTGTTGCCTCTCATCTGTCTGACCCTGCAGTGAGAAGACTACACACCACTGCCCATCCTCACCACACGCCTACTGTAATGTAATGGTTCTGCTCTTTTGGTGGGAAGCTGTTTTACATTTCCAGTTTCAATCTTATCCCAGCCATAACTTCAATTTAGCATAATTTACTGTGCTTTTGTACTATGACGTTCCTTCTTGTCCTTAATTTATTTTAAATGTAGGACTTATTCCTTCTTGCTGCTCTCTCCTTTCCATCTGTCTTTCCTTTTTTATTGGTCCTAAGGTAGAGTTAATCTCTCTTTTCCACATCACTAGCCCTGATCGCCTCCTTATCACACAGACAAATGCATATGCAAGCACATACAGGCATGCACGCATCCATGTACACACACACACACACACACACACACACACACACACACACACACACACACACACACACACTTGGCTGGAGAGTGGTGAGTTGAGGGAATAATTAAGTGATAATTAAGGTCTTTTTAATGATTTGATTCAGTGGCTTTGTGCATTAAGAGTATGTGTAAGTGAGGCACTCACCTCTACAGCTTATTACCATGACCTTGACTTTAGCGAACACACCAAGAAAGAAAGGCAGAGCAGCTGTAGCATGAGTAAAGGTTAGAGGAAACTTAAAGGTTAAAACACACACACACACACATCCACAAATGCAAACACACAACTGCTGCGTGGCAGTGGGCCGTAAACCTCACTTACACACTCTTACACAATGTTGTATTGCCATGGGGATATGAAATTTAATGCCTCACTGAGTGATATGTTGGTTGATTTTCTGTGTGTGAGTGTGTGTGTGTGTGTGTGCAAAAGTGCCTGATTTGCAGATATACACTAAGAGCAAGTCCATAGTGTGGTTAATTAAGTGGGAGAGCAATGTTAAACTCAGTGGTTTTAATAGTGGGAGTGTAATGTGTGTGTGTGTGTGTGTGTGTGTGTGTGTGTGTGTGTGTGTGTGTGAGTGAGTGTGCATTATCAACCCCCTTCCCCCTTCTCCTTTTTTCCTCGTTAGAGAAAAAAGGCTGGTGAAGAGGTTCTTAGCCGTCTGCATGTCTGTTTCTAGAAAGCCAGCATATTTCACATTTCCATTATGATACATGTTGTCAGATCTTCCCACTGCAATTTATACTCGCCTAAAGCTACCGCTCCTTATTAAATCTACTGTCTGCTCTGGCCTAGCCTGTGTGTGTATGTATGTGTTTTCACATAGACATCCCCTACGCCGCAATTACTCTATCTCCACTCTGTTAATAGTCCTCTTCACAGCCTTTACAAGGTTGCGTGTGGATTTCGCTTGTGAGGTCACAGGTTGGTGTGGCTGAGCATTTGACAGATCTGTTGCAGATGAAGAGTGTTTATTGGTTTGTGTCGACATGGCAACTCTTCTCACCTGCCGGGCATCAACACACACTCCTGAATCACTATGATTCACTGTCTGATACAAAAAAGTGTATTTGTGTGTGTGTGTGAGTGTGTGTGTGTGTGTGTGTGTGTGTGTGCATGGTGTGCATATGTGTGCCTGCAGGCGGAAGAAAGCACATTCTCCTAGCAACAATGCTAAAGAGGAGGCACTCAAAATGACAATGTGTGTATAAGTGGATATGTGGATGTGTGTTTATCTTCAAAGATCTCCGAGCATTGAATAAGATACAATCACGCCCAGTGTGTGTCAGCGCCTACTAAAACAGACAAATCCAGACATGCCGGCCTGGGACATGGTCCAGCCAGAGAGAGAGAGAGAGAGAGTGCGTGTGAATGTGTGTTTTACCTGCTGTAGCATTAGAGCCTGCTGTTGCTGCAGCAGGGCCTGGAGCTGAGGGGGAGACAGGATCTGTTGCATCTGCTGAGGAGTGATCATCTGTGGACTCATCATGGCCATGGACACAGGCACCTAAAGACGGCAAAGGCATACACAAAGACACATTTTAGATTATTCACCCTTAAGATGCTAGCTTGTAAAAGTAGGACAACTCAATGAATGGGTTAAGCTTTGTGTTAAAAAATGCCAAGCCAATACAACGAGCTTCAAGCATGACTGTGCCTGCAACTGCACGCTCAACTCAAAACAAACAATCTGTATGGAGAATGCTGGTACGGACAGGTAAAGTTAGAGAGGTGTGTTGTATCTTATTCTTTGTCAGTCGCCGCTAAGAAAAGCTGGCAACATCAGACAAAGATAAATAGACAGCACCACGGCACACACACATTGTTGACATGTTCTACATACGGCTGGCATTGTAAAAGGAAAAAAGTCTATGTGACAACAGGCAGATAAAGGGACACATATGCAATCTCCCCATAAGATATAAAATCTTATCTGCTTCCATAAACACATTATTAGGACAGTCTCTGATTCTCTTTCCACAGTCAAGCTTGGCTAAGAAGAAAGGAACAACAAAGTGGCTATCTGATGAGATGTCTATCTCATCTGATAGAGCTGCAGGCAGGCAAAGACAGAGAGAAAGAAATGTGGTGATTTTTGCAGATGTGTTGTGCAAGCACTCCTAATGCACATACATTGTACACAGAGATGGGCCGAGATACTAATCTGAATACATACACTGCAAAACTGAAGAAAAACTAACCACATAAAGCAGAAACTGAGACACTCACATGCATGCATAAATGCCAACCGTATAAATGAAAAACCACACATACAATCCTGCTGACGAAGTGTTTTGCATTTAATAACTGTATTAAGGTTTGTGAAAACAATAAGGGGAATAAAGAGACAGAGCAGTTTAGGCACTAAAAAATATTTTGTCTCAATGCCCCACCTTTTACTGTCCGCACATCAATATACTATACTGCCTTCTCAATACAAACATTCCTGTCTATTAGAAGTGACGGCTGTTTTACAGAGAAATACAAGGGTGAGTTATCACCTCTGAAATTGGCCGTTTATCTATATTCACTCCGTGGTGAAATATCAATCTCTCTCATGGTCAGACTGTGAGTCTGTGTGTGGGCTTTTGTGTGTGTGGGCATGCACTGAAGTGCCAGTATGTTCGGCGCTCGACTCAGAGCAGTCTATCTACTCACCACCTGAGGGGATGGCAGGTGGGGAGGGTGATGTGTGAGGGAATTGTGCTCTCGAGTGCAAGAGAGGGGACGAGCTGTCACTGGTAAATTAAATCTGTAAAGAGCTGATTTGACTTTGTAAACAAGACTGGCCATAAATACTAACACCCTCTTTCCCACCTGGCCCCAGGTCTCCCCATCTATGCCTCCCTCCCTCCTTCCATCCATCTCTGTCTCTTTTTCTCTCCATGTGTCTGTCAGTGGTCCCACACTCTGCCTTTAGCAAACCAGGCTTCCCTAACTAAACACACTCCCAGCCAGATGTATTGGCGAGGGCACGGAGAATAGGTTGAAGTGGGCTGGGGAGATGTGGGTCTGTGCTAGGAAAGTAGAAGTGTGGTGTGTTAGCGTATGTAGATGAATGAGCTGTAGCGCAGGAGTGTGTGTGTGTCTGAGTTGAGGGAGGGGGAGAAGAAGAAAAGACAGAGTCAGAGTGAGGTGAGGAAGGGGAAGGATGGTGTTGTGGCAGTTGGTAAAAGAACAGGCAGAGGGGATGAGGTGGAGGGCTGTAGTGAGTAAGGTGGGGGTGGTAAAGGGTGCTGCTTGGCGTCATGCCAGCTTGCCCCCGCCGCCGGGCCTTGTCAGTCTAAGCTGCCAAATGAAAAGCTGTAATTAATTGCTCTTGTGCATCCCATTCTTCCTCCCCGACAACTCATACATTCTATTTTATACACACTGCCATTGACATTTTCAAGTCACAAGCGTAATAATTACTGGAGTTATAGCACCTTTCTGTGTGTTGGCTGACGCTCTGACGCCGGAACTAAAAGCAAGTGTGTGTGTGCAAGTGCTGATATACTGTAACGTATGTGGGTGTGCTGGTGGGTGCACGTATGCATGTGTTTAACGGCTGAATGTGTGTGTGGCAGGCTGAATGCTGAGTAGTTAAGGTTTGACGCCATTAATTGCCCCTATAATCTAATATCACAAAGCGTGGTGATTATGGGGCATGCGTTGCCACCGCCATACGACACCGCCAGCCTGAGAGCGCCGCCACAAAACAAAAGCCTCGCCATTAGCGATTTGACGGGCCAGGACAAAAGCGCCTCACAATGCGGAATTATATTTTCATTCGGCTTTGTCTCTCCCGGTGAATGATTTCTCCCCTTTCATTGGACTGTGAATAGGGAGAGTTTGAAAAGCTGGGCGATTTGAAGTCAGCCATTTATTAAATGCATTTAATTTTTTTCCTGCTGTCGTCCCATTTTTTTCATGTTGCATGTTAATTTAAAATAGAGAGATGCGTGGTAGATTAGTGGGAGAGAGGTGAAGCTGGGGGGGCAGTGAGAGGGGAGAAGGAAGGATACCATCCACATACTGGAAGAAAGGAAAGAAGCAGGGAAGCGAGGGAGAGAGATAGGGGGAAGAAAAGAAATAATCATTGTAAAATTGTAAAAATAGAGAGATGTGTGTGAGGAGTCATACAGAAAGAGAAAGGAACCCTACCCAGCAGGTTTTTGGCAGGGGAAAGTGTGGCCTAGAGCCTGGGGTGATGGACAGCAAAGACACACACAAATGTGGGTGAAAAATCACACAATCCGGTACAGTGGGTGAAAGTTGATAATACTAATCTAAGAATAAGACTCATAATAGTGAGATTTTAAAGCCTAAACCGTCACTCCTATCATTAACATGCAAGAATAAGTCACACAGACAGACAGACACGTACAAACTGCTGAAGGGTCGGTGGCTGACAGAGGTCAACCCCTGTCTTGGAGAGGGGGAGCTGGGGGAGGGAGGGGAGGAGGAGGGAGAGGAGAAGCGAGAGACAGCCTTGTCGTTTACAGAGAGTGGAGTAGTAATTAGAGGGGTTGTTTGAAGAGGGAGTTTAACTGATTAACAAAGGAAGAGAGGGAGCGAGGGAGCGCCCTAAAGATGGGAAGGAGAAGGAGGAGAAAGGCATGGCGTCCCAGAGGAGCCACGAGAGAGAAAGACGGGGGATGTATCTTGCATTTCAATGAGGCTCCATCCCTCTCTCCTCTCCTCCCTTGATGACTTTTCATTCTAACGAGGAGGGAAGCCCCACTTTCCATTTCAGATGAAACCTCGGGAAAAGAGGAAGGAGGGCGATCTGATATTAAACCAGCATGCAGCAGGGGGAATAGGGCCAGTGCAGCTAAGCACTGTGTTTATATAGAGACAGGTTAGTTAAATGACTGCATCTTCTCTAATTTAGGCGTGAACTTTGGATTTCACACCTTCCATTTCCGTCTAATTGAGGTCTCTGACTACAAAAATCCATCCCCTTAACCATCACTTTATTTGTGCACACTAAATGATCACATTAAAAATAAGCAAGGATGATCTTAACAATTCTTTGTCCACCACTACTCCGACAAAAATTCAGAAAACACACAAACCACACAGCCGTGAGCAACAGTCAGCATTCCCCTCAACAGTCCCTTGAGCTTTACAAGCAGATACATTTTAGCCTACTGCGACAGTTATTTACCTCATGCTGGTTCACAAATGTGCGGCCAGTACGTGGTGTGTAACTGTGTGTATGTGTGAGGCAGTGAGTGGTGAGAAGAAAGGAGGCTATAATCAGAATCTAAACAGGCTCTCAGTCTAAATGACGCGGGCCCTGCCTCTGGGTCTATGGGGACACGCAGGAGAGAGGGATAATTGAAAAAATGACAGAGGAGAAAGCAGGAGGAGGAGAGAGAGACTGACACAGACCTCCTCCCCACCTCCTCCCCCTCCTCCTCCTCATCCCCTGGTAGGAGCAAACCCCAGCGCTGTTTATCCTTGTCACTGAGCATTACCACCTCACCCTGGAAGGGACGCCTGCATCTCTGTCTCTCTTCCTGTCACACACATACACACACACACATACAGACACACACACCTAGATGCGCACGAAAAAACTAGCCTCTGACTTCAAATATTTTATTCACTCCATAATATACTGCTATAATGTTTATCTGGCATACTTTTGAGAAATATTTAAATCCTTCTTGGATGTCACTATTGCCACAAACCTGTCCTCTTCTGATTGGAAAAAGTTTGACACATTAGCAGCCGTGGCAGAAAAGGAAGAAATTTGTGCTTATTCATGCACATGGCAACTGCATGACCCTCTTCTGCCACTGCAGAGTAGCAGCCAGCAGGTTGGGGGGTAAATGAGAGCCTCCTATTTAAAATACAGTCAGCCCTGTGCCGTTTCTTGGTGTGTAAAGGCTTTAATGGTGTGTGGTGAACTCCCCTCCTTTTTGGTTCAGGATTTGTTTATCCACCAGCTATCATCACTATCGCTGCTTCCCTCTTTCTGTCCCTCCAGGTAAACAGCCTGTCTGTGCTCATCATGCCAAGAAATGAGAGGGGGGGGGGGGTGAAGAAGAAAAGCATTTGAGTAAAAAAGAGAAGTAGAAGGAGCGCCTACTGTGCTGAGAGCGTTGTTTGGAGCTCAGGGCCAGGCCTCCACTGGAAGTAAAAGGGCCCCATTGTGTGTGGTGAGTACCCCTCCTCCAGCTAATCTGCAGAGGGGCCAGGGGCCACATTACTCTGGGGGGAACTGATGAGTGCAGCCAGGTGGGGTTGGGGTCAATACAGGCATCTTACCTCCTCAAACTTTTTGCCGAGTAATGTCTGAGTCCATGAACAATGTATGAGTGCAAATGGTGCCAATACAAATGTGCCGAAGGAGGTTGTAGTTTTATTGAATCTTTGTGTATATATTTCTATCTACTACTAATTGGCCTCACTTCACAGGTATTTGTGCAAGCCACACATACTCTTACACATACACTACGCATGCGGACACGCATAATACTAAAGCTTTTCCTGACAGGAGCCAGACAAATGAATAAAAGAAAAAAAAACCTTTGGGAGGACAGTGAAAGACCAGTAAGTTCAAGTGGAAAATCCTTCTCCTCTTCCCAACCTCTCCTCCCTCTCTCCCTCCCTTCCTCTCCTCTCGTCCGCCACCTCCCTCCATCTAACGCCCCAGTGCTTCAGAATAAAAATGACAGAAACACACACGCAGACACACACAGACACTCAGGGCATTTCATTGGGAAGTGTGAGAGGGTGTTATCGACCATATTTCATTACTGATTTCACTCATGTTTCAAATCACAAAATAAGAGTTTCACACTTCAGTGGCCAGACCCAAACCTCTCCTCTCCATCCTTCCCCTCTGTCTGTCCACCCCTCTGCCCGGAGCCAAGCCCATTCCACTGGCTGCTCAACCTCCTCCCATACGCCCTTCACAAACTGTCAGGACCCCATACTACCCCCCAACACACACACACACGCACACACAAACACAGCACCAATTCCCTCCACATCAAATAAGAGAAACTGCCAAGTAAGCACTTTCATTGAGTGGACAAAAGGAGTGCTTTGGGAAAAACACTTTGAAAGGAAATAAAAGAGAACGAGAGAAGGAACCGCTTCAGTACCGCAGGCTCTGGGGTCTAAACACTCATCTTTCCGCATACTTTTGTTGATTAGTTAAAAGACTTTGAACCCTGCCTCACAATCCTTATGTTTGGTAGTTTTTTTACGACTCTGTAGTGGTCCAAATAAGGCAACTGGGAAGGACACAAAACAACTCAGCAACAAACAGAAAACTGGTGAATTGTGGTTGCAATATTAAAAGTATTTTCATTGAAATAAAAACTCTGCTTTAAGACTGACATGACTCAGTTTCTTCCTCCTGTCCTCCCTGCATAGCTCCCTCTCTTCCTCATCCCACTGTGCCGGTGCCAGCCCTCTCCAGAGAGCAGAGGCAAGCTAATTAACATATCTCTAATGAGTCTTTTCATTTTTTTCTAATTAAACGAGCTCCTCAATAATACATGAAAACAGGACACTGCGTTATTCAATTACATACGTATGGGCCACAGCCAAGCACATGCGTTAATCTGTATGTGTGCATGCCAAGTGGCAGTGTGTTAAGTGTGCCAGACGTGTGTCTGCCAAGTGGGTGTATATGTGTCTGCTTGTGCCCACCCAGTGTATGAGCGTGTGCCAAGTGTGTCCATTGTAGAGAACGTGCGGCAGGTCATGGAGGCATGCTACGTATCATGCTGGGTAATCCGCCAATTGCCACTCTGTCTGCCAACTGTGTGCCCACCATTTCACTCAGCCACACTTGTGCCATGAACAATTAAGGTAACTGTGGCTAATTATGTCATATACTTACTACAAACACACAACTAGTGTGAAATATCCTACAAATGGTAAGGATATCTTTCAAGGGTAATCTACTACAAAGGAATAGCTTTTTTACTTATTCAGGAAAGACTGCACATGCATGCTCTTGTTCCATGATGCCCACAACTAATTAAAACATGGAAGCACCTTGGTTCAGCCGCAGCTTTATATATGCTTTGCTTAAAGGCACATTACCACTAGTTGCTTAATTAGGACATAGAGTCAGACATTCCAAGACCATACAGGATTCAAACCTGCATTGGTTATGCATGATTTTGCATCTCTAAGCTCTTTATTAAAAATCCCTATTTTGTTTTGTAACATTTCACTTCTTGAGTAAAACCGGAAACACCTTTATTGCCAAGTAGTATTTTACACGTACAAGGAATTTGCTTTGCTACACGAAGACTAACATACAGTTGACATAAATAAATGTAGAAATGTATAAATATGGACTAAACAAATGCAAGCTATATGAGAATAATAAAAGAATAGAGAAAAATATCTATTATTAAAAGTCATAATAATAAAGTGAGTGACAGACTCACTTTAAGAATTTGTGTAAATATCCATTCAAAAAGGCAATTAAATCCTATTTCCAGTCATTTTAAGTGTTAACATTATCTACCAGCATTATTAAGTATTATTTCTATCTCTGTAAAATGGTGCTAATGTCAAATTAAAACGCCTCTTTGCTCTTGAATCATCAAACTCCTAAATAATCACTCACACTGTTCTGATTATTGTGCTTTTCAGCAACTGTAGCAGCAATTTTGTTGCACACAATCAATTTTTCCTGCAATTGCCTGTCTAGGGAGTTGAGGTATTGTCGAGTTTCTCCTGAATCTGACACTTGACAGTGACACACACACACACACACACACACGCACACACACATACAGTGGATTGATACCATCTCACACAGCCAGCCAAACACAGAGACCATCGCTGAACAACCAATCAAAAAGAAGATATAATCTCAGAGTTTCTTTTGCTCTCAGCTCAGATCCTCCCCTCTATTATAAATAAAGAAAAGAAGAGAAAAATGATGGGGAAGGGGTAGAGGGGCACCGGGGCGGGGTGGGTTGGGTGGGGGTTGGGGGTGGGGGGTTGCTTGTCAGCGCAGACCAAGGCTTCTCCAGAGAAGTCAAGGCACGACTAGAAGTCTCCCGCTCTCCCTGTCTGCCTCTGTCGTTCTCCCTCAGAGAGAAGGGAAAAATCTAATTATCGAGCTCCTAAAGATCTCATTATTGGCTGAGGCTCATTTGCATGTGTGAGAGCAGCCCAGCAGGAACCAACCTGAGGACGGCCATTTTGTGCCTGATGTAAGCCTCTGTGTCAGAGTACAGTGGCTCACTGCCACCTTTAGAAATGACCAGATTGAATGTCTGGCTTCGCTCACTCCATCGCTCACTCACCCTATCTGTGCCTGACAGTTGATTGTTTCAGTTTCAGCAACAGAGTGCAACTGCTGCAATTTAAAAAAATGATAATAAAGCAGCAAATTACAGTAATTATGAGATTTCTGTGTGCCACCTTAGTAGTCAGGTTTGTTGTGAGGTCTAGTAAACAACTTCAGGACTGCTGCTACACACAGGTACACAAACAAACACTTTGTGCTTTGGTGTTTGCGCCTGTGTTTCTGACTGTGGGGATCCAAGTACAAACACACACACAAATGTAAATCCAAGTGTGTGTGCTGGAAGGGTGCGTGAGGCCATGTGAGCTGACAGCTCAGACAACAGAGATGTATTGTGGATGCCCTGGAGAGTACAGAGAGGCTAGCCAGGGCAGGGACCAACAAACAAGACAAACAAGACAGAGATGGAGAGAGTAGAGGAGGGGTAGTGTAGCTGTGTGTGTGTGTGTGTGTGTGTGTGTGTGTGTGTGTGTGTGTCTGTGTTTAAGATAGAAAGAGAGGGAAGACAGTAGAAGGTAATGCTCCTTTCATATAAGAGATGTGAGTATGAGGCAGGTCATCTGATGGGGCGTTCGACCCCATTTGTGTGAGAATGCTGCCACAGGTTAATTCCTTGTCAGCGTTCACAGAGACCTGGCCGTAGTTCCGTACATTTTATTGCTAAACAACCGATTTATATCATGTGTTAACTTTTAGTTTCAGTTCATGTTCACATTCTCTTACTTCCCTGCTCTATATCAGTTTATTTCATTTTAAGAGGCATCAGTGAGTGAGCACTTGTTAAAAAATTAGTAACATTTAATTAAATTCCCATCCCCTGATAGAAATGCCAAAGCAGAGAAGTGTCCGACATGTGTTTGACCCAAGCCAAAGGGGGGGTCCAATGACACACACTGACTCATTTGGATCAACCATCATTCTGGAGTCAAACCGTGTGCGTCGGTCTGAAAAGGGTATAGCAGGGTAAGCCACAGGCGGGAGGAGACTGTACTGTAGGTCAGAGTCTCAGATGTGTATTAATATCAAGTTAGGCCACATATACACCATTTAGTGTTGGTTTAGTGTTGATGAGTATAAATGCAATTTCAATCTTTAGAATATTAATATATAAAACAGTATTTGTTTTATTCTCTCATACCTTAAAAGTCACCATGTAACTTTTCCAACTGCCACTTTCTATCTAAAGTAAATAAAGTGATTCTGATTCAAATTCAGGTTTTGATTAAAGTGTAATCCGCAAGATCCCCCTTTTTAAATGTTATTTCATTTCTGACATCTGCGGTAATAAGCAGTCATTAATTCGGTGGCATTTTGGCACTTCCCAGAGGTCACTTCGCAATTAAACTGTGCGGCCGACACTGCAAAATCTTCTTTGGTCTTTCTATTGATGACGTTTGAGTTCTTTGTATTTTTTTCTTTTCTTTTTCTACTCAGTCATGGAGGCCACTGCTGTTCAAACTAAACACCCAGCTCTTCCTCTGTTTATCCCAAACAAACGGCTCTTGCTGCTGCTGGAAATATAAAAGGGAGTTTCTTTGCACCAGATGAGTTTTCCTGGAAAACATCCCCCAACACCAAATATTTATGAGAACAAATGAAAATGCTTCCATGAAGCATGACATTTATGTTTTATCATCTACATGTGAATGTAGCAGCATGTAACTCTAAAACAAAGTTCCAAATAAAACACACAGTACTATCACATTTAAATGTTTTTTTTCCCACGAGCACCTTACTGCCTTCAGACACTGCAAATGAAATCTGACCTTTTCCTTGCTTCTGAGTCACATTCGTCTCTCATCTACCTCTTTCTTCATTTCCCACACTGTGATGGTCCAGCTGTCTGTTTATCATGTGGCACGTTAATGAGAAGAGCAGTGCAATAGCCAGACTGCTTGCTGCTCTAGTAGACCCATGGCCCCACTTTATTGATATGAAACATAGCTACAAATCACACTTCAGCATGTACTCAGCACATCACATAATTGTAAAGAACTGCCAGAAGTAATGTCATGTGTGATATGCATTAACATGCACAGCGTGTGTGCTGTCTGTTTGTGTGTGTGTGTGTGTGTGTGTGTGTCTCAAGTGTCTTTCAGAGGGGATCCTGCACTCCAGCTAACCCTACTCTCTCTGCTTACTGTGGAATTCAACTCTGAAAACAGCTCACTACCCAATTACTACAAAGGCCTCATTCACTCATACACACACACACACACACACACACACAAACAATCACACACACACAGATACACACACACATACACACACGTATATGCACAGAAAGAGAAAGCGAGAGAGACACAGACAGAGAGAGAGAGAGAGAGAAAAAAATAAGTATGCGCCCATATGATACTGTGTAGTTGATGTGGCAGGTTGGTGAATGCAAAGCTACAGCAACGAGGGGCTTAATATTATACAGATTCTAACAAAGCAACACCTGGGCTGGGCATCTGCGTGTGTGTGTGTGCCTGTATGTGCATTTGTGTGTGTGCTCTAACCTGCACAGGGCTCTGTTTGACCTCGTTGCTGCCAGGGGAGTTGAGTCCAGAGGCCTGCTGGAGGAGGAACTGTCTGGCTGCCTGGAGCGCCTACGAGGGAGAAATAGAGATGATCAGATATTCATCATGCACACAGTGGAAATATTTGCAGTATTCAATAACAACATAGTCAAAAAAAGTAATACGCCCTTCGAAATTACAAAGTATGTTCAAACACACAACCTTACAATCAAACGTTTTCCCAATTTAGTTAAAAGAAAAGCACAAAAACACTCTCATCCCTGGCCACTCGCTGTACCCTCTTCCTTTGCCAAGCTGTCAGGTCGGATTTCCTCAACCTGAGAAGTCCACCTGGCACACACACTTCTGTAGCTTCCTTAACTCCAAACTCTGACCGTCTCCCCTTTCCATTCTTTGTTTCTTCGCTGTCCCCTCTGTTCCACTCTCTCTGCCACACCCCTCAGCCCCCAACTCTTCCTCCCCCCCACCCCTTTTCCGAGGAAGGTGAAAAGTGGGTTTTCCACATCCTCTGAGGCAGAAGTGTGTCAGCATATCTTCATGTGTGCCAGTTGCACTGTTTTTGTATGTGTCAGAGTGATGTAAGGAACCGTTTGACCTGATGTGCCTTGAAGAGCTGTGACTAACCACCACCCACCTCTTCATTCCTCGCCCTTTTCTCATTTCTCCCTTTTTCTGCCCTGCAGTGCTGCCCATTCAAACCAGTGACACCATCGCTCTCTAGCTCTCTGCCTTCAATCCTTCACTCTGCCCTTGAGTGTTGCCAATTCATCCTTGCGACACCACAAACCTCAGCCATCTCTTCTCGTGCCTCCTTTATCCCTACCCTTAATTGCATTGAAAACTGTATAAACGTCTTTCTTTGCATCATCGTATTTCTCTCTTTTCTTTGCTGTGTTGCTTGTTTTAGTGTTAAAGACTCATGCTCTCTATCATCAAGACAAATCAGTCCCTGAGGAGTGGGCATTTATGTTGGAATGTCTGAACTGCTTCTAAAACAAAACAAGAAAACACCCATCTCAAAACACAAGAGCTGGCTTGCACTTACTGTAAGCTCACAGTCATACACGCACACGTGCACATGCGCGCGCACACACACACAAGCACAACCTCATGACAGAGGTTGAGAGAGGGGAGACAGCAGGATGCACATTTGCTTCCTCTGACTCAAAGGGGAAAGGTTCCTTAGTAAATATTGATTTATGAAAGTCTGTGTGTGTGTGTGTGTGTGTGTGTGTGTGTGTGGACGCCACAAATTAACGGCCAGAATGAGGGATGTTCTTTACCATGGAAGCTCTTACTCAACCACGCAGAGCCAGAAATCTGTTCTACTGCATCATTTCACAACTACAGCAAATTGTGACGCTGTGAAACAGTGCGGTGCACACTTACTGTATATTGTCACACATTTAATGAATTGTCAAATTAGAAGTTCAGCTACATTAAGTAATGTTTAATTATAAAAACAGAGAGGGGAGATTAGAGGGAGACTGAAAGAGAGAGAAGTTCTCTGTGCAGTCAGAGTGATGAAAACCATCTGTATCTGAGCACACTTGCTACTTTTGCTGAGACCGCAATTAAAACACACACGGACGTGGCTTTAGACGTGCCTATACACACACACACGCACACACACACACACGTACATTTTAACACTTAAACAAAAATCTTTGGGAACCCCCCCCCCCATTTACTGGTTTGACCTCAGCATTAAAGCAGGTAAAGACATACACACACACACACACACACACACACACACACACACACACACACAGAAATGACAAAAAAAACACAACCGCCCAGTTTGTTGGCATGTGGTGTGAATTACTCCTTGAACACCCTGTCTGCCCAACAGTGTGTGTGTGTTTGTCTGTGAGTGTGTGAGTATGCGTATGTGTTGGCAGGAGTTGGAGAGGCATGTCTGGCAACAATAAGGGACAATTCCACCCAAATTACCACCCTGATTACCACTATATTAAAGAGCCATTTATGGCTTTCATAAACGCTACAACCAAGCAGAGGTGATGCCTGTCTCCTCTCCTACGCCTGTATTCATGGATGTGGGCATATGTGAGTAAGAAGAACTACCAACAAAGCATGTGATTCTTTAGAAATTGTTGGATAGATACTGTAAAAGAGGGTATTTTAAAGTGTAGATTTACACCATTACCACAGGAACAAAAAACATTTTATTATTGGCTGCCAGGTGACCATTCAAATCCAGATTTTCCATAATAATCCAATGAAAATCGAAATGTGGTAATGTTGAATTTTCCCCCAGCCATAGCCAGGCATACTAAATTGTAGGTAACCATAGCAACAGCTTCTATTATTCTATCTATGCTTCTATTTTACTTTACAACACCAACTCAGTGCTGAAACTTAAACAGACTACAACCAACCTTAAAAGTGGCACTTCCTCCTTCTTGCTTTTGGTAAGGGCATTGGTATGAAAAGTTCTAATAAAGAAAATGTCTTCAGCTCCACCACCTCTTTCATTTTCTTATATCAGGACATTTTGGTTTTCTTTTTGTGTAAATTTGATATAGTTCATGACATTTAACACATTTAAAATTTGATAATTTGTTCTATTAGTCTTGTGTGTTTTGTAGTAGTAAACACCATACTAAACTTTCTACAAGTTATTGAAGTAATATTAGTTCACTGCCCCAAATGTAGATGCTTGTTATTTTTTCTGAATCAATAGTTTTATGTTCTGGGTATTTACTGTATGTATGTCTTGACTGGGATGGGTTGGGGTTAGGGTAACTGTAATTTCACAGATTTTAAGAATGAACTAATTGTATCTTGTATCTCTCAGCATATTAAGTGAGTAAGATAACCACAGGTCTGGTGCAGACACGCACACAAGCACACAGACTCACATACATACGGAGCCAGGGCCAAACTCTCTCATATCTACATTGTCAAGAAGCACTCCTCTTCTTTGACCCTTCTCTTTCATTTCTCCTCTTCACACTCACTCCCTGCCTTTCTCTCTCTATGACCTGGGTGAGCTGTAGCATTGTAAAGCATGCCCCCCACCCACACCAGCTCCTCTTCGACTCCCCTAACTCCCCGCTCCCCCTGTAGCATTCTTGGGGGCGCACTGCACCTTTAAAGAAAATATGAGGGAGGCCTAAGAGGGAGGCCCAACAACAGAGTCTTTGTGCTGCCGCAGAGCACGCACACACACACACACACACACACACACACACACATCAGTGGTGTCAGACAGGTTTTATTAGAGTGAGAGAGGGAGGGAGGAGGAGGGGGAAGGGGAAGGAGGGGTGAGGAGGTCACTGCTCAGCTTGGAGGCCCGAGAGCACAGTATGAGAGTGTGTGTGTGTGTGTGTGTGTGTCAGTTTAGTGTGTGAGTTCTTCTGACTTGTCATCGCTCCCCTCTGTAAATCATCGCCTCTGACACAGCCTTTAATAACAGTGCATTTTTTAATTCAGCAGGGTCACACACACACACACACACACACACACACACACACACACACACACACACACACACACACACACACACAGACTAAACTATGTTTCTTTGAAAGGAGGGAGGGTCGGTGAGGCAGTTAGGGGATCCATTAGACGAAAAGGATAGAAATCTAATTTTGCAGTGTGTGTATGATGATCTTGCAGTGTGTATGTGAATGTGTGTGTGTGTACAAACACATGTCCATACTCTATGTGAAAGTGGATTCTATCCCACTTACCATGGCTGAGACGTCAAGTTATGAGTTGAAACTCAGATAAGGACGAAAACATAACAATCAATATCTAGCAAGGCCGCCCCCCCTTAACTAGATTGTGTGTGTGTGTGTGTGTGTGTGTGTGTGTGTGTGTGTGTGTGTGTGCCTGTGCCCGGCTCAGGTTGCTAAAGCAAACAGGTCTGTGTGTGTGATGAATCTGGCCTCTAATCCGCCCAGTGTGTTTGGGTGAGACAGAGAGAGAGAACGCAGGAATAAGCAAAGAAATCTAAACAGAGAGATGTAGCAAAAGAGGAGGGGGAGGACCGGGGGAGAGAGAGAGACAGGTGGGTACCATATGTTGGAGTAGTCCATCAGCACAGACTGAGGTCCATTGTTGACGGCCAAAACGAAACAAACTGGTCCCCCTTTTACCCTTTCCTCCTCATCTCCCCCCGTAGATAAACAGCCCTGGGGCAGACAGTGGGCTGTCCTTGAGGGAGGAGGAGGGGAGGGAGTTAGCAAGGGCAAGGGGGAGGCAGGTGGTATCAGATTTCTTTGCTCTTAGACCAAGAAGAAGAGAACACAAAAAAAGAAAGGAGCACAAGTGAGGGTGAGTGAGAAGCTCATTGTTTCATCTGTCCACGACACAGCTAAAGTCTCAGATGTTTTAGCAGCAACGGACACAACAGATCTCTACAGCGCCAAACAAGTATCCCCTCTCTGCCTTACTAACTCAGCAGCCTGGGAAGAGAGGCTTGTGATGCACCACTCTTCCATTCCTAAACCCCTTTCTTCCCCAGGAGAGAGCGAGAGATGGCAAGAGGGGTAGATAGATACAGGGTGAAGACGTGGAAAAGAGATCGTCACACACAGCTGCCTCTCTACAGGCCTGCACGCTCTCTGATTTTGGATCAGTGAGAGAGACTGGGTTCAGAAAGTAACGGTGGATCTTCTTTTTTTTCCACACTTACTTCCCTCTTTCTCTCTATCTCCTTTCTGGAGTGCTGTCATTGAAGCTGAAAGCCAAGCTAAAGCTGTGTCGAAGCTGCCATCCTCCTGGGTCAGCCCTGTGATCCCTTGTATCAGTGTGCACTATGCCTCCTCACTTTAGCACCAGAAAACACCTCCGAACTCCAATAATTCCCCCTCCTACTCTAATTTACTCTCTTCTTTTGGCTTGGCCTACTATCTACTAGTTTTTTCCCCCTCTAAATTTCTCTTATCTTTGATTCCTTCTCTTTCTCTGGATACTCAGAGGGAATCATGATCAGAGAAGAAGATGAAACAAGAATGAACAGATGTAACACAATCTACAAAGCATGTAAATTTGTTAAAAGGATGATGATACTACAGTACCAGCAGCTCACCTGTCTTCTCAAGCTGGTCCAATATTTACACCCACACACATTGTACACAAAGTTGGATTACTGAAGAGGTGACAGTTAGTGGTATTGCTATATGACTTTGAGGCATGTGAGTGAAGGCTTGGTTACAGCCGCGGTGGAATCTCACATATCAAATGCATCACTGTCACTCACCACAAAAACCAGATTGCTTTCCCAGATCTTTCCTACTTTCTTTCTCTCTGTCTATATCACCCGATCTGTCTCTTGCCTGCCCTCTGCCTCTCCATATAATGTATAACTCACAAAAGTTTGGTTGGCATTTCTCCAAGTATTCCATCTTTCTTGCACCCTGCCGCCTCCCCTCGCCTCTCTTGAAATCTGTTACCCATACCCTTACTTACCACAGTAAATTCTCAGAGTAGATATGGGTTAGACAGAAGCCTAAAATAGATTGTCCAGGCCAATGGAAAGCAAGCCTTGTGAATGCAGCTGCCTTATGAGGCGACCCTCGCCTTCACTTGACAGTCAGACAAAGAGCCACTACCGTGACGGCAGCTGTGGGTCTCACATGGGTATATTTTAGATATGGTTATAATACATTTGTTGCATTTTTACAATGAAGACAATTAGCGTTATGTATGTTACTGTAAATTGCTGAGAAGACAGACTCATAGCTCATAGCTTGTTGTAGTTGTTAACCATTCACCATCAAGGCCAAAGTCTGGAAGTTTTTATCCCAACCAAACATTACAGCAGCTGATTTTACTCACGCTCATGTTTTCCACCAGACGTTCAATTTAATGGGAAATTTACAGGATTATGTTAGGGCAGAAAGGTAATTTGCTCTGTAGCACAGTGCATTTTCTTTGTTGCAGTAAGCAATGACTGGCTGCAGTCTTAAAGTGACTGAAGAAAGACTGGCACTAACAACACTGTTGTCAGAAAGTGTTTACTCATCATGCCAATCATACCTGGTTTGTTAATGGTGACTGCAACAATGCAGGTAATTTGTCAAAAATATATTGATTTCTCAACACATTGTAATTTTTTAAAGTTAAATGCTACTATACAGTAAGAGGTGTGAGGGAGCAGGGAGTGGTATATATTTAGGGCAGATCAGGGGTTTCCAGGGGGTAAACATATAGGGGTAAGAGGCAGTCTGAGCCAAAGCCTGCTAAAGCCACTCAATTTCACGGTGGGTTACAAATAAACTATGCTCTGCCAAGACTTCGCCCCTTTCCTCTGACTCTTCCTCACATACTCCTTCTCTTTTTCTGCTATTAATCAGGTCTTTCCGGCCTCTTCACCAGCTTTCCTGCCATTTGTTTTCGCTCAGTGTGAACGTGGACTTCAAACCAGTTGTCCACTAATACAACTGAATTTAAACGGCACTGAATACCTCAATCTGTTGAGGCCGCCGCCGAGCTGGAACTATCTGGGACACCTTCAGAAACACCAGCCAGCCGCAATCCCATTCAGCTATTTAATGTAATGTTTCCGCAATATAAAGGCACCGTTCGAGAGCTGAGGTTTTAAAACGGCTGAAGCAAGCTTCTCTGGGCCCAGACTGACCATTAAAGAGAGGAAAGACCGCGTTCAAGAGCCAACGCAATAAAAAGTCACAAACTCCAAAAGAACTTCAAAATATGCCGTAATGTTTGAAAACCCTGGCTGATTTTAGATTTTTTTTTCACATCCTATTTTTCACAAAAGGGACCTGTTCTAAACTCTGGGGACCCTGCCGTTTTCCAGATGGTTCTCTTCAGTTCAAAACTGTTTTGTGAAACGAGAAAACCTCTCCTCTTCAACTATGTCCTTAAACTCATCTAATGTTTCTATTGATTCACAGGGGTATACGCACAGTCATAAAAAGGAGCTGATTGAATACCCGGGACTGCTTTATATCATGACACAATTCATCATCATACACACGCACATCTTGAACACACACACAGGAAAAAAATCTACCTCTTTCTAAGGAGTTGTTGTCAGCTTTTCTTGGTTAAGTGAAGGGAAAAGGGCATCGAGAGATAGACAATTAAAGATAATGATGAGGTGAGCAGGGACAGAAAGAGAGAGGAACTCCCTTCCTGAGACTATAAAAGCAGCTCCCTCCGTATTGTTGGCCTCATCTCAGTCCAGGCCGCTAATTGATGGCAAATAGCTCTACAGCAGTTTCCTTCCACACACACACACACACACACACACACACACACACACACACACACACACAGATACACGTCATACATTATATACACATATGCAGTTTCCCTGTGGTTTGCAACACAGCTCGTTTGGCAAGAGAGGAAGGTCTCACTCCAGACAGGCCCAGCCCACAGCGGAAAACACACACACAAACACACAGTGTACCTTGTAATATTTAGCCCACCTCTCGTATATGGGAGGACAGTTAAGTAATTTGGTCATGCTCCTGGGACGACATGGCCACTTAGGTGTTAGGTCTTAGCTGGGTGACCTCCAGAGTTTAAGTTTCTTCTCCTGCCTAACAAGAGCAGCTACTGAGAGGAGAGACTGTCCGAGGCCAGCCCATGATGAGGATAGCACTAGCCTGGCAACCAGGCCTCACATATGGAAACCGTTTAACTGTTATTATTAATACCCCCCCCCAAAAAAAAATCAAACTAATAACACATGCAAGACACTGCCAAGACTCAGCTCAGGAGACAGAGGGAAAACACATACATACACAAACAGAGACTGTCTGCCATGTGCACATGCATACACAGACACATACGCACATAAATACAAATGTACACACACAGACGCCTATTGGTTAAACAGAAAAACACGTTCCTAGTCAGTGGCCTGTAAAAGTATTAGCCTGCCTGCCCGCTTCGATGGAAATAAAGCTCTTTCATGTCTTTGGTTCAGAGAGTTTTTACACCTGGTTGTGGCTTTGGAGATGGAGATGGACACACCCTCACACCCACCCTTACCACAAAGACACACACAGACACACACACACACACGTACAAATGCCGGAAGTGGGCAGGCACAACAAAGGCTGGCTGCTGTACAAAAAGTTAAACTTCTAAACAAGCAAAAAATCTTTAACTTCCCCAAATGAGAAGCAGGGGTGGGGTGTGTTCCAAAAAAGGGAAATGGGGAACTGTGTGCGAGCACTCGACTATGTCATTTAGTAAGAGGGTCAATCCAGATGTGATTGGGCACATTTTTGATTATAAAATAGCTCAAAGCCCAGCACAATTTTCTGTTCTTTTAAAACTTTTTTTTGACATGTGCTTATTTTTTTTGATTTGGGTATCTTTTTAATACTATGATTACATTTTTCTCACAAACAATTATGTTCAGAGAAGTCCATTAGGGCAGTCAACAAAAGCACTGAGAACAGTTTTAAGTCACCCATTACTAATTTATTCGTTTTAATGCATTATGGGTGCAAAATACAGTTGTTGACAGCATCATATTGTAAAATTACAGACAAGTTTACTTGACTGACTGGCTAACTTGATTCCACTGAGTCCGTCTGCATTACGGCTGCTGGGACTGATTGCAGCCATTCTAGTCAATGCTTGTGCTCACACCAGAAGTGTTTTTCCACTTAGCGCTGAATAGAATACGCAAACAGTGTATTTTTGACGGAAGCCACGTCAAGTAGCACAGAACAGATGAATCAGCAGGAAGTCAGTCACATAAACGGTATAGAAAATCTGGTAAATTTTCAAAATAAAATACTCTGTGCAGACTCCCGATCGTATATCAACAATAAACATGGTTAAAACTGCATAGCCTACTTAAGTACAGTAGAAGCACAAAAAGCACGCACTAATCACCAAATCGACAAAATCTAAACATGTCAGCAAAATCAGGTAGGCAAAACGCTCTTATTTTGATATGTTTTCTGTCTGATATGCACCCCTGCAGACAACGGAATGAAAGCAGGCAGAGAGCTGTGGAGAATGTAGTAGAAGCACAAAAACATTTTTAAAAAGTCATTAACGTGGGACAAGCTACACGCTCCGCTGCTTAAAACACTTAGGCTTTAAGTGAAAGTTGAGGATGGAACTTAACCGCTACGCACACGCCTCCCTGTGTGAGTATGGGGTGATATATAGTGGCATACATCCCTCAGAATTCCCATGATGCATGGCGGTGATGAGAGTTTTGTTCAATAACTTTTTTATTTGTTGTTGTTGAAATACAAATGTTACTTTATGATTTATGGTTTTGCTTAGAATATAGGCCTAGTGTTTTTTTGTTGGTAGTTGTCATTCTTGTGGTGGTTTTGAAACCAGGAGTGAAGGGACTGTTTCAGCTGAACTTTTTTTCATGTAAGTTAGGCCAGAGGCCAGAGGTCACTAATAGTCGGACCGTGGTCCGGATTCGGACACAGTCGCTGTCCTCTCTGGACCGGCGACCTCCAGCTGATTTATTATTGAGACTTACTATCTCGTGACGTTTCTAGCAATTACTGTACTGGTTTAGTGGCTAAGAAAACTCACAGTCCAATCGCATCGTTTCATGTGATACTGCTCAGCCAATCAAATCTGTGCATTTGAGTGGAGCCCGCGTCTGCGCGTTAGATACATCGGAGAAGTTTTTGAAACGGAATTCCCAAAGAATGACAATGTAACTGTGGCGGGGGGGATATACCAGCTATAAACAGCGTGGTAGCCTCCAAAGTCCAGCTGCATTCCAACATTGCCTTAGCTCTTCTTGTTAGCTAGGCTCCTTACATGCTGGCTAACAACTTTTTTAAGCTGGGTCTCCGACACTGACGGCGTTGTGTTGGACAGATTTGTGCAGCGGTGTTTCATGAGGGAGAGAGAGCGAGAGAAGTACGGGTGATTGAGATAGAGAGGGAGCGTGAGAATGCGCTACGGCGCTCTGCAATCAAATAAGATTTTAAATAGGCTTATTAAAAAAAACATTAATGAACGTATGGGAAACACTGCACATGGAGAGAGGAGGTGAAAGAGAAAAGACATTTTACTAGAATGTAGAGATTTTTACATGTACATTCCTCCCACAGAATATCTCATATAGGCTATCTCCAATGCTAGCTGGCAGGACAAGCTAGTGGTTAGTAAGAGGGAATGAAAGAGAAGAGGAGGCATTACAGCTGTTCATTTGATGTGTTGAGTGTTTATTAAAAAATTGGTTAAGACTACACTTTATCACTTCAAGCTACCCTTTTTATTTCATTTTTTCTAAAAAAAAATTAGGCACTTAGTTTACTTAAATTTAGAATTCATTAGAGTATTTATAATTTATTATCTCTCCAATTTGATTTGAAAACTGAATATCGTTGAAACATTGTCAGTTGTTGACTAAAAACATATGTTGATCCAACTATACGTTATGGCACAGCTCATGTTGCTGTGTGTACAAGCAACTGACAAAGTTGAAAAACTGTTTGAATTTTAAAAAATGTTGTGTTGCAGCTCTGATATTAGTTTTATATAGAAGGTGAGCATAATCTAATACAATGTTATATTAGGTAAAATATTAGGTAAAAAAACAAAAATTAACTGTAAGAATAATTCTGCAGGGGGGGGGGGACACGGACACAGGGAGAACATGCAAGCTCCGCACAGAAAGGCCGGGGTAACCGGGGTTTGAACCCACGACCTTCTTGCTGTGAGGTGACAGTGCTAACCAGAGCACCACCCATTAATTGTTGTTTTATTGTAAAAACAACAATAAATTGCTGTAATTTATATACAGCAAAAACCTGTAAAATATATCCTGTTGTATACTGTAATTTATTTTACAGTATTTAGCAGCATTTTTCCAGGACATTATTGGCACCTTTTTGCCAGCTATTTACTGTAAATTCTACAGTCAATTCATTACAGTAATAAAGTTGGGGGGCAACAAAGAAATGAAGTTTTCACAAATGCTCATATTATTATATAACAGTATTTGGGTGAAGAAGAAATTTAAGTTTGAGGAGTGTGTCATTTCCTGATGCCACTTTCAAGTGCTACCATACTTCTACATCTAAAATCACTATACTTTTTTTATATGTTTTTAGTTCTGAAAAACTAAACTGACAAAACAACAAATGCATTCTGTCTGTCAGGTGAAAATAAAAAGGCCGTCACACACCGTCCCAGAGCTCAAGAAGAAAGCAACCGAGAGAGAGAGAAGAGCTACATTCCTCTCCTCCTCCCTGTTGACTCTAATCTCTCCTTTAAAATGGCTCACACAAAGAACCAGCGTAGACTAGCTAATTAGCAACACTTTAGGCCTCCACAGCTATTGTGTGCGTGGTGTGTATATGTGTGTGTGTCCATTGTGTGCAACCCGGGCTCTCGACTGTTTCCAGGGTAACTACTTGCCTAGCAGCCTTGTAAGCATTGCACATTTTGTCTTTACTCTTTACTTTCTCTTGTTCCCCTCTCTGTGTCCAACTCTTTCTGTGAGTCCGGAGTGGGGGAAAAGAGAGGAGACTACGATCACGATATGAGGATTTCTGACCTGTGTGGGATGGGGTTGTAAACTAATACTCTCTTTTTCTCTTGAGTCCCTTGCCCCTAACGAACTCTGAAACACTGTATCTGAGCACATGTCAATTAAAACCAATTACGGCTGCTTCATTTTGATGGAGAAAGCAGTAGATGGTGACCAATGTGAACACAAACACACACACACACACAGTCACACCCCAGTGTCACTGACTAGTAGCAGTAATGAGGTCAGCTTTGCTCGCTGACCTACGACCTCTTAAAAAGGCCTCAGTCACCATGGCAATACCTTCTGAAGAGCGAGAGTCAACAGTTGACTTTTTCACCCTCAGAAGACAGAAACGTCTCCACAAAGAGTGTCCGTCTATGCGCATGTGTGAGCGTGTGTGTGTACACGTGTGTGCTATTTACCTGACAGCGCAGCTAGGCCTACCCAGTGTAAGTGCTTCCAAACACTCCCATGGCAACCAAACCCAAACTAACCCCTGCAGGTGCCCAGGGAAGTGTGTATAACTCAGTCTCCACAACACAGACAGGACAAACACACACACACACACACCCTTCGTCTGTTGGTATCTGTCTATTCTTGTCCCTGAGCCTCCTGACTGCTTGGGTCAACCAACCGTGACTGCGTCCATGCTGGCTGATTTGGCCTGGTGGACCATATCTACTCTCTGTCTACTCTTTATCCTTTAACCCTGTATCATGCTTCTTTAGAGTGTTGTGGACAATAAACTTTATCATTAAGTAAGTTTTACAGTTACATGTCAATGTGAAATTGATGATGCATCTATTAGCTATGATTTCATAACCTTGTCAAACCATGGCTGTGTCTCAATAACATCTGTAATTAGAGAATGAAAGTGTATGTGGAGGTCATAGAGCAGAGAAACACAAAAGGAAGGGAATTGAAAGGACCTCCATAGTGAGAACAAAAATCTGCTCTCCAACTCTCACAGTGGATTCTCAAACAGTCAATGGCCTGGCTGGAAAAAGTAGTAAAATGATTTTTATGAGCGCTCATAAATACAACATCTCAGCATCTCAGAATTAGGTCTCAATGTGTGAAAAAAAGCAGAGAATGAGAAATATGAGGAAGGGGAGTCATGTGAAATACATTACTGACTATGAGATTTGCAGGTGTGTTTGTGGCATTGTGTGTGTGTGCATGCGTGAGTGTGTGTATTTACATATCTATGTGATGTGTATGTGATAAAGCGCGTACATATCTTAGATCCACCACAAGGAGAATTAATGGCTGTCTCAAATCTAAATATTCAGCATGTAGCATTATGTGTTAGTCTTACTCAGTCAATAAAAACAGATTCATATAAAGAGACATCGAAAACACAAGAAAAAAAGGGAAGTAAAAGTCAAACACGACATAGAAATGGAGCTGCTGGTGCTTTTTAGACTCCTAGAGGAAGTTGCCCTTGTATAGGTCTCTTTGTATTGCCACGCTAACGGCAGCGGGTGTTCTGTGATGCTAGGCAACCCAACTTGCCCCTCCTTAGTCTCAGCATGACCTCTGGTGACCTGTGAACTATGCTGACCTCAAACATAAAGAGGCAGGCCTGGCCCAGACCGAGGGAAAGATTTTAGGAGGTGACAGCACTCAGAGAGAGGCCTGGGACTGATTTACTGGCCCGCACACACGACAAACGGACACATGCACACATACGGGTTATGCAAGCAACAGACGTACAGACAGAAAAATGACAGACACAGACACACAAGGGATACAACCTGTCATGCAGATGCGCACAACACAAGCATTATGTAATTAATTTAAATCCCCCTGTGCTGACAAACTAGAAAATGGCTCTGAAAATGTCTGTTTTCCTCACCTTCTCCTCCATTTCTCTAGCCACCCCTCACCTCCGTCTCCCCTGCACTCCTGACCTGAAAGTGAACTCAAGTCGAGAGCTGGAGGTCAAACAGGACATAACTGTCCCAGTGACCAATCACCCACCATAATTTAGGAAAGGCCTAGCAGCCGGAGCTGTAGAATCACATATGTCTCAAAACCTCCCCACCTCCATCCTTATAGGCCGTAATTACTGAGTCTAGCTAATCTAACAGGAAGCCATACGTTACATGAATCATCCAGCATCTCTCACCGTCTGCTAACATACCAATCTCATACATCTGTCCGCAAAGCACTGCGGGCATCAAACCCAAATGCACACTCTTGCACATGCGCATACACACAGAGCTGCTATCTTTCATCAGTGTTTGTGTATATCTGAGATCTGTATCGGTTCCCCCTGATCTCCAGTCATCACTGTGGCTCCTTAATTACACCCTTCATTAACTCACATCAGCTTTGTGCATGTGTAACAGCCTGGTTGTGTGTGTGTGTGTGTGTGTGTGTGTGTGTAAGAGAGAGGGAGAGAAACAAAGATTGTCAGTATGCGTGTGTGCATTTGAGGGAAGAGGGAAGCACTGAGAAAAATATAGATTATGACAAATGGGAGCAGGGATCGAAGCTCTGAACCAATTTCTAAAACTGCCTTTTTCTCAACCAATGTTCATTTTAAACCCCTGGAGAAGGAGGGAGACCACGCAACAATCTGCCTTTCACTTTTTATTTGCAGAGTAAGTTATGGGTAGGAGAGAAAGAGGGAAACCCCTCTCTGTCTGGTTGAGAGTCACTCCTAAGAGGAAATGGCACGTTTTTGTCACCACCTCTCTCTTCCCTGTCCCTCCTACTTTCGCCTCTCCTCTCTTCCCGTCATCACCAGCCACGACTACTGTAGCTGCTGGAACTGATGCAGAGGGAAAAGGATGAGAGATATACGGGGGAGAGGGGAAGTGACGGCGGTCAAAGTGCGGACCCACATCTGCAAAAAAAAAAGGGGGGGGGGGTGTAAAGAAAAGGGAAGAATTGAAGACACCTGGTTCTCGTCAGAGCAACCTCCACTCAGCCACACACACACACACACACACACACACACACACACACACACACACACACACACACACACACTTTGAGGTTTGTTAGGATTTATCCTGCTTACATTTCTCCTCTGCTATGCATCATTTCATGTCTACACCCGTGCCCAGCACCTCAACAAAGTGCCATACACTCTCCGCTGCACTCTCACTTTTCCACCTCTCCTGCCTCTCGTCCTGTAACTCCGCTCTTTGTTTTCCTTCCCTCTCCACCCTCCCTCCTGTCTTCCCCTTCATGATGGGGCAGAACTGGTCTTCGCCCCCTCTTCCGCTTTCTTCTCTCTTTCTTCCCTCTTTCTTCCCTCTCTCCTGCTCCGTTCTTTCTGGGGAGGCAGACAGGCCACATTCCACAGGGAGGCCCAGGCGCCCTTTTCTGACACGTCTCAGCGTTACACCCTCCCTCATCCCTCTATTCCTCTTCTCCAGCCCACCAATGACCCCCCACCCCCCAACCCCGCAATATGCTGCCTCTTTGCTCCTCCTTTTACCTAAATTCCCTCCGGCTGTATGATCTATCTCCCCAATCCCTCCTTTCTGCTCACCCACTCCCCCATCTATCTATCTATCTATCTATCTATCTATCTATCTATCTATCTATCTATCTATCTATCTATCTATCTATCTATCTATCTATCTATCTATCTATCTATCTATCTATCTATCTATCTATCTATCTATCTATGCCAAAGAAAAGTCAGAGAAAGATGGCAACACTGTAGGAGAGACAGAAGACAGAGAGAGGCCAGTGGAGCAGTTTGACGGCTGGAGATATCTGTGATTTCTCTCAGGTTCCCAAGGGGCCCAAGGAAAAGACGGCTTTGTATTCTGACAACACCACGCTGTCAGGAGTTCGTTGTGTGTGTCTTTTCTGCTCCACTGCGCACTGGCATGGTGTTTAAGCACCAACACTAGTCTGGCACTACACCTTCAGGTGAGAGACTCAAGCGTGGAAGAGAAAGGAACAAGAGGAGGAGGAGGTACATCCAAGACTTTCAGGTTGAAGCATGAGAGCAGGTTCTTATACAATGCAGTCAGGTAACCAGTGTCAGTATAGAGGCTGTCTGTATCAGACTATATTGATTGTATGAGTGGTGGGCACAAAAAATAAAAATACAGCCTTGGCCACCCAGAACTAATACACAAAAGCTCTAAGAAATAAATCAAGTCTTGTGATGGAACACGGGACAAAAATGGCAAAGATCTTATGGACAGAGAACGTATTTGCAGATTTCAAAGAAGGAGATGTATGACATCCAGGGCATTTTAAATTTAACTGACATGTATGTTTAGACTAAATTAATTTAACTAATGCAAGTGAAACTACAAATGGTCAGTATGAGAAAGAAGACATACATTGTTAGGGGACAATTTGTGTTTACGAGTTACAAACCCTGTTCATTTACATGTGGACACACAACCAACATAAACTTATATAACACCTCTAACTTCACAAAATTTGATATATTTTAATACTTTTTAAAGGCCTTGAATTTGCAATAAATAGATGTAGATTGTGTTTTTTCATTTAAATGGTGTGAATGGAGAACAAGTTTGAAAAAAAGAATGAGATAAATAAAGAAAAATCATCTGGTTTTGATATCAGAGCAGCCACTCAGCAGTGCTCATTGGCACAGAACACCCATCTAATCCAGGGGCTGAGAGGTGGGGGGATAGAGAGGTGTATGTTGGCAACCAAAGGCTTCCAATTCTGAGCAGAGATGACACAGAAGCACACAGAAGAATAGAGTAACTACTTATTTCCAAAATGGGAATGTAAAAGTAAAAGTTTCTGAACACTATACTATTAAATAAATACATTCTGCTTTCTTGTATGCTAATTGTTGAAATGAAATTACATCATGTTACCAACAATTCTTATAGAGAGTCATCTATATTTTATTACAACATAGTATGTGTCAGTGCAGAGGAAATATATCAATCATATACTTTATCATATGCTCACTCACCATGTACAGTACAACAGCCATAGTGGCAGAAAGCAAACAAGTATCCATAGGAATGGAGTGACACACCTCCTGGCAACTCAAACCGTTTCAATCTGTGCAAATTGAGCTTAAGAGAAAGCTCTAAATAGAAATCTAAACTGCTACAAAAAATGACAGTTTATTTAGCACACAGGCTTCGCTACTTATGTGGATGTAACATTTTTGTGAGGTGAGGGTTGGGATCTGGAGGAAAGGTTGTGCTTGTCTTTCACGGTCTGCAGCGAATAGAAGGAAAAAGAAGTACAGCGAGAGAGAAAGGAAGAGAAAGCGATGGAAAGAGAGAGGGAGGTATGTTTATGGTTGGTAACCCGCTCAGGAGAGGAAATACCAGCGTGCTCACACACACACACACACACACACAGGTGCAAAAACATAGAGAGCGGAGACACGTCCGAGAGAATAAAGACCTGCTTTGTATGAGCTACAGGTTTGGTGTTTATGTGTGTGCATTTGTGCACGGCTGTGAGTGTGTGTCCTCGGATGAAGGTTGCTGAGGAAGCAGGGTGAGGATGCAGTCAGAGGAAGGAGGAGGGAGAGCAGGACAGGAGTGAAGGACCTTTAGTGTTCTTAATTCACCTAAGGCTCTATCATTGTAATTAGGGGGAATAATTTTAGCAGCAGGGAGGAAACCCTGATTTTTTTCCCTCCCCCCTGGGTTTCCTTAACTAAAAACTCTGGTGTCGGAGAGCCCAGAACCCAGAACCCCAGAACACTGACCCTCTGTGATGGACGGACACAACACAACACACACATGCAAACATCCACACACACAGAACAAGAGCAAGGTAGCTACAAATATTGACATGCTTATACAGCCAGTACATAACTAGGAGTATTTCTTCTCTTGTAATCTCCTCATCAACTGCAGCAAATGCCACATCAGCGACTGAAAAACATGAATCAGTGAGTTTCCATCATAATATGACAACGCTCAGCGGACATTCTTGTGCAGTTATGGACAATTGACTAATGTAGAGACCTCTGGATGAAAAAATATTTGAAAATATTGTGTGTGTGTGTGTGTGTGTGTGTGTGTGTGTGTGTGTGTGTGTGTGTGTGTGTGTGTGTGTGTGTGTGTGCGAAGGCTCGGGCCCTTAAGAGAGCAATCAGAAAAGAGCTATGTGGATTTCTGAGGGTATGAGAAATAAAAATGTAGAATTTCATCCAAGAAGTTCCGGGAAAGTTCAGTTTCCCAAAGTGGCCCATGTGTGTGTGTGTGTGTGTGTGGGTGTGTGTGTGTATATAGAGGGATGAGTGTGTGTATGGAGGGGGGACTGACGCACAGGAGGCAAGATAAATAGCATAAGTGGAGACGCTACACGCTGACGTGTCAAACACACACAAACACCACTTCATGGATCAGTGGAAAAATACAACAGGCTCTCCCACGCACGCTCCTTTAGAGTCGGAGTCGTACATCGAGTGTGTGTCTGCATGCCATTGTGAGAATGTTTGACCATATGTCTGACACCCGTGGCTTCACTCACCTAGGCAGGGCTTAAATAGCAGGTATGTCTTCCTCAACCAGCAACATGTAATAATATATCAGTGGGAACCTTGTGTGTATGAATTATGATGGTGAACTTTGTCCTAATGGAATTAGTTGCCAGATTATGAACGGTGGATAATTAAAGCACTGGCAAACCAACTTGTTCACCGTTCGCACATGCAAGGCTGACAATTACCAGTCTAGGCCGACTATGTGTTGTCACATCTGTGCATTATATAATGGCCTGGTATGTACATGCTGTTCTAGACAATGTACCTTACATATGCACAGGAGTTGCACAAGTTGGAGTTGTTGCAAAACAAGTCTCATGAGCACATATACACAGGTAGATGTGTAAACATATTGTCAAACACACACACACACAAGCCTAACGACATGCATACACACCTGTTGCTGTTGCAGGTGCAATAAGTCGACTGGGCTGATCTCTCCGTTGGTGTCTCCGTTAGACCCGCCCTCTCTTCCTCCCCCACCATCTGATTGGCTGCTGAGGCTGCTGACTCCGTTCTGGTTGGACGGTGTCGTTCGAATGGTCTCAGAGGCTGATTCCACCATCATCACTGGCACCTGAGAGGCGGGGGGGGGGCAAAACAACACAGAGATTGAACAAAAGTGACCTGGGCAGTTTGAGCTGAAAGCCTGTTTCCATCTGAGCGAACAAACAAGGCAGGAAACTAAAGTAAACACACGCAGAGATAGAGAAGTGAATTGTGTGTGTTTTATGTGCATGTGCCTGTGTGCACGTGTACTTTGCGAAAAGGGCTTTTGGTCATGAACCACCCACACAAACATGCCCAAGTGGCCACAAAGCAACACCTGAAGCAGATACTTTTTTGTCTGTGTGTAAATGTGCGTCTAGGAGCGTACGCATGGATTAGGATCAGACGTGCGGCAAATCTGAACTGACAAGGCTGTTAATACTCGGCTATATAGTTAAATAACACAGACTTTTCTCAAATAATCAGAGGTGGCATGTGTGCGCTGTGTGAGAGCCATGAGCAGGTTGGATCTTTGAGAAAGATCTGTTTGATGCACCTTCATAGGGCCTCTCTAATTAGAGCGTGTTCCTTCCACAAAACCCGACAAAACGAGCCGTTCCTAGATGTGTTGTTGTTTTTGAGAAACAACGCCTCGCAAACACACAGGCGCATTTGCCATCGTTAGGAGCCTGAGCGTGGGAGAGAGGAGACACAGAGTCACACACAAGGCAGCTAATACAAAACAAAACAAACCTTCACACAAGCACGCAGACTGTGAACTCCTAATGACGAGCTCAATCTCGTCTTTCTGCCTCATCCAGTTTTAGAAATTAACACACACACAAGCGTGTAGTTTTTAAGGGGAAAGTTCTAATGGTTTTATTTCAGCAACCGAGAGTGGGTACACAAAACGCCATCGAGGCATTGTACCCGTCGTCTGTGTTCGGCTGTGTGTGTCTGTGTGTGTGCACGTTTTTCAGAGGCGTACAACCCATGCCTTCTGGGGAAACAATAAAAGGCATTTCATGAGAGAATATAACTTTTCTTTTCCTCTGAGGCAAGAGCAGGTGAACCTCTGTGTGTGTGTGTGTGTGTGTGTGTGTGTGTGTTGGGTGTGTGTGTGTGTGTGTGTGAATATTTTTTTCTCTGAGACTCTGACAGCAGGTGAGGGTGTGAGAGGGTGCTGGTGGCTCTGTTAATGGAATGCTGCCAGATGCTTGCCGAGGGACAGGGACCTGAGCATGTTTGTGTGTGTGGGATACAAGTGTGTGCAGGTGCACGGGCTGGTGAGTGTGCTAGTTAAAGGTTCAGTTCATCCCCCAACATGTATTCTCTCATGAGTGGTGCCTCGCCATGTACAATAGATAGTTAGGTTTTATTTTTTTCCAAGGTTTCAAGTTACCTGCTACTGATTTTTCTGCTGTTGCCTCTGTACAATGGATAATACAATTACATATACATTATACAAATACAATTTTGTTTGTGACATTTTAATAGCCACATTTTTTCCCTTCCCAAAAAATCCCCCAGTTACTCCCCAGCATGTCTATGGATTGTCCAGTGTTACTGAGTTTTCCAAATGGAATTTTTAAAGCCTTGAGCAGCACAAACAAAATTGTATTCACTATCATTGTACTGGGATGGGGCAAGAAGTTTCAGAGGCATGCCTCTCAAGGCCTGGGCACATAAAATAGAAAATCTAAGCTTGATACCACTGAAAGAAAACTTTTTTTGAGAAGAAAAGTTGACAGGTGTGGAACTCGTGGAGAGATTGCTTTTGTCCAATGTCTTTTTTTTATTTGGGTGAACTAAACCTTTAAAGTTACAGTTCAGGACTTCTCCCTAACAAGCAGAACCACAAATCACACTGCGGTATTTCTCCACCCAACTTACTCTCTTCTGTCTCCCTCTAGGCACCCATCCGCCTGTAAAGTTAAGACCGAGAAGGAGAGCGTTATTGTGACATTTAAAGCTAGCCACTTAATCTCCAACCTCATTCCTCATCCCAACACTTCCTCCCTTCTTCATTTCATCCATCCTTCCATCTCCTCCCGCCTTCGTCCAGACCCCTGCTAGGTCAAATTGCTCCCTGAGGTAATATTATGAAGCAAGGCATAGTGCAGAGTGATCAACAGATCCCGCCTCGCAGTCCACTGACTTTGCACTGCAGTAGAAACTCCTCATATCATCACACGTCTCACTAAGCATGAATCACCGGCCTGCTATCTAGCCCACACTATACTGCACTATGCTGTAATGTACTGTACACCCATCTGCTTCTTACTCTTCCTCATTGACCTTATTAGCAATGAGGGGAAGAGAGATAAAGACAGACAGAGAGATAGAGCTCGCAGGTGGACAAGGACCTAATGGGGAAGTGGGGATGTGTAAAGACGGGAGCGGATGCCCTCTCTTTCACACACACACAGGCAGTGTGGTATGCTCGTCTAAAGGGTGTGTACTCTGTCATATCCTGTAATGGGTGTATATAAGCTGGTGTAATGGAGGTCGGGAAAAAGGCAGGGGCATAAATCTACCCTGAAGTCTCTGATTAAGGCTATGATACACACACATTGCTTTAAGTTTAAGTGTTTCTGGCAGCGAAGAGGAGCTGCCCGTGCAGAGGCCTGCCTCAACCCGCTTCTCACTCTTTCTGTGTGTCTCTTTCTCTCTCTCTCTACATGCTCAGACCCCCTCCACCTGAACCCCTGACCTGAGAGTGTGTTGGGAGAGACATTCCCACTACCCTGAGGGGACCGAGCAAGGGAGGGAGGAGCACACATCAGAAGAGATAAAGAATGTGTTTGGAGGAGAGGGAAATAAAAGGCCTCCTTTGCCTTTTAATTGGGATGGAGAAGAGAAGAAGGGAAATGGGACTCAACATGTTTCTGATGACTCTGGCGTATACGTGTGTGTTTGGGCTGACACCTACCTTTGTACTGTAATGGATTAGTTCACAGCAAATGCTAGGTGCATGTGTTTATGTGTGTGTGTGTGTGTGTGTGTGTGTGTGTGTGTGTGTGTGTGTGTGTCTGGTGTGATTGATGAGTGGAGAGGAGCTGGGATGAGTCCTGTTTCGACACGTAGCTTGTTCAGATGTTCCCAAAAATTTTTTGCACTAATAATAATCAGAACTCAACTCTTCCTCCGTTCCTTCCCACTGCTCTGGGTGTGTGGAGTTCAAACAAGCTGAGCCAAATGCCCAGTGAGCTGGCTCACAACGGCTGACTCTCAGGCTTTGTTGGAGGGATTGGCTCTGTCAAATTCCTCCTGGTCACAGCTCGTCAGAAGCCGGACCATTTTCTCTTTCTGCAAATGTGTGTGTGTGAGAGAGGGATTTGTGTACAGTGTGTATTTATGTGTGCATCTGTGTTTACAGCAGCTTAGTGAGATAATAAGTCTTTATCATGTTATGCCTCATGTGGGAATATTTCTAGCAGTCCCAGAACGCCTGTTCTGTTTCCTCCGCCTTGCATCAGCTCGCAGGAACGCTGCTTATTAGGCAAAGAACTGAGGGAATAAGGGTGGGAGGGAGAGTACAGGCAGGAGGGAGAAGGAGGGAGGGGGTAAAGAAAGAAAATTGTCTGTACCAGTATCTACACTCCATCATCTATCTACTTTCATCTGACTCTTGAATTATCTGTCTTTCTCCTACTCTCTGCATGCTGTCTTTCTCCCTCTGGTTATGCCTGGTAACTAGTGGCAGGTTCAACCCTGGAAAACATTAAAGTTTTCACCCTGAAATAGAATCCACACAGGTTATTTCTATGATCTCTGATAGTTCAATCAATATTTGTGAGCAAGAGAAACAGTCTTCCCGGAAACAGAAATCTGTGGAATTGGAGCGCTAACCTGTTTTGTAATCAACAAACCGAATTCGGAAGAGCCTCTGTTCACAATGTGTGGCTGTGTGGATTCATTAGATATATGGTTTAGCCGTTACACCCAAAGGAGCTTTATTTCATTATAATTGACAGTCACAAACTAGAAAACACAGATGAAAAAAAATTAGCTGGGTTGCTGTTATTGCGGCCACAAAATGTCCTATTTACTGTCAGTGGAGCAGCTCCAGGGTTTGCCTCTTAAAAGCATCACAAAGAGTCAAAGCTGTTTTATTTCCATGATTCTGACAGGGACATGAACGATGACATACGCAGGCAGATCATAATTTAGTAAACATGTACACACCCATATTCTCACACTCTCGCCCTGCAAGCTGGCAAAGACTCCACCATTAACTGAACCGTGACACTGGCCCCAAGGGAATCTTCTTTAACCCCAAACCCCAGAACAAACCCAACTATCTGGTCTGGGCTCTTATGTCTCCATTAATCACACCTTAGGTTCACATATATGAGATGTAGCTAGAGACACTGAGCCAAATGAAAAGCAATATAGTAAAACAAATGTCTGGTACAGTGAAGCACTTAGTGGCTTTGTGTGTACAAATGAACGAAGAAATAAGTAAGATGGGTTGTACTACTAATGTTTCAATAGTGGTGCTGCAGCAATATCGAATTTTGTCAGTAGGGAAATGGGTGTTCTTGTAGGGTAGGGTAGGGTGTTCTTGTACAGTCATAGTTTCAAGCCTTGCACCTTCTATATTTCCTGCTACTAATAGCGCCTTCCCCTTTATCATTACATACAAGCCAACATTTAAATATTTAACTAACAAGGCTTCACTGTACACGTTTTAAGACCAGCATCACCCTTAATGCAATTAAATCAATAACTGGCAGGTCATGAATTTCATGATGGAAATTTGCAGTGTTGCATCACTGCAATTCAGACACTGCATTTTTCTTCCTACGTGAGACTCATTTTTACACATTTTTACTAGCTCTGTTTAAAGACATGAGAGAGCAACACTCCGTCAGTGTAGTCTGAAGAAAAATTATGCATTACATTTAATCTCAAAACATTTAAAGTTTGGAACGTGTTACCCATAAATGTATTTAAAATATTGGTTGATCAAGGCTTAAAACAGACAAAAATATTGTAATATAACCCCACTTGGTAGATATATGTTTAAAATGTCCTTTGCAGTCCTCTATTCTGCTGACTGTAGGAGAATGACAGAAGGGAGAAGGAGAGGAAGAGGGACAAGAGGGAGAGGAGGGATAGAACTAGAAGTGATATCTGCGTGGCATTTCTGAGCTGGCGTGTATTAGCTTCAATAAAAGAGAATGAGGTCAGACGAAAGCTGAAGAAATAGCAGACGTATTGTCACACAAGCAAGCATGCACGTAAAAACACACTGCACAAATTCTTTTTCCATCACTTCCCTTTCCAAGTTTGGTTGTTTCCTCAGCAGCTGGCTGTTGCTACATGCTAGCCAGATATACAGCAGGATACCAGACCAGAGCAGCCAGGCAGTCTTCCACACAGAGCTAAAGCTAGCAGCTAACAGCACTCCTCCAGGCTACTCTGGCTGCCAGCCAGCGCTAACAGGTTGGCTAACACCATAGGGCTAATGCTAGATGTCTGTGGCTGCCCTGGCCCTGCTCCAGTGCTAACAGGTGAACTAAATTATCCCATAGACAGATAGTCAGTCAGATGTGGGCCAATATCTACTACCGGCTGGCTGGCTTCAAAGAGCATCATCAACCCAGAGAGAGAGAAGCTAGCCGCACTGGCCTATAGTCTGACCTCTCTTGTGCTGCACAGCTGGCTAATGAAGAAGCCAGTGCTGTTGTTGGGGAGTGGAGAAAAAGAAGAGAGGGGCTCTGAGTGCAGAAGATAAGAAAATCCCCAGGAATTCTTCTATACATCTGCAGGACTGTCTGCCATATGGTGTTCAGTTTGTCTGAGTATCTACGTGAGTGTCCGTGTGCATGTAGCCTCTGCAAGTGCTTTTCTGTGTACTGTCTGTACAGTATGTAACCTGCTATATATGCTCTTTCCCCCTCCTTCCTCAGGCGTGTATGTGTGTGTGCTCGTCCATGTGTGAATTGTGTGTCTGCTTGCTTGCCTGCAGTTCTCTAAAGACAAAGTCCCTGTTTACAGAGCCCATAAAGATTAGCCTCCCTCGGTCAGGTGGGTTCTGGAGCCATAGGTAAACACACAGCGCATTCCGCACCGATGAGATCGCTCCGTATGTGTGTATGACCGGGGCAAACATACACTCCTGCCTTCACCTCGACCCTTCCTTTAGAGTGCAGTAAGTGATTTACCAGTTTGCAGACTGCTGTCTGTTCGTAATACTGAAGACAGACACACACACACACACACACACCGCACACACAAATATTTGTAGAAGGAGCGAACTTCATGCACACCTCATTTATCTGAGCCTAAAATCACGGGTTTTACATTCCTAAAGAGGTAAAGCTTGTGCGTGTGCGCGTTCCTGTGTGCCAGTTGGAAATCATCCTGTGATCATGAGGATGAAAAATCCCTGCTTTCCCCTTCATCTCTCGCCTCTGTCCTGAGAGGTAATGGAGGCTGAGGTCAGGTTATGACAGTCCACATAGCTAATACCCAGATTGTATTTAACATGGTGGAACAGAGGTGAATAGGGGAGGTGGAGGAATGGAGGGCAAGATGGAGAGGAGCTCGGAAAAAAGGCAACGTGCCTTTATTTGGATCTGAAACCAGCTAGAGCGCCGCGGAGCAATTAGCAGCTCTGTCCTACGAGACTCTTTATTAGAATGACCTTCACTGTGAGGGTGAGGGAGGGAGGAGGGGGGAGACAGAGAGAGAGAGAGAAAGAGAGAGAGAGAGGGAGAAAGGGAAAAGAAGACATTTTTTGCAAGAGGCAGATGAAAAGGTGTCAGTAGGGAAATGGACAAATGACATAAAGGTGAAATACATGAGTAAACTGAGACTTAAGTACGCTGAGATTTCATTTTCCTATTTGCAACAGATGTGTCACGCAGAGGGTGTGTGGTGAAATTGATCTGTTTGACCTTTGGTCCACCATGTACCAAAAACCACACTGACATGGGTGACAAGAATAATTGCATAAATGCACACACGCAAACATAATCTCAGCCTTCAGTTTGAATGACTGTGTCAAGCCTAATTGAATGAGTGTGTGTCTCTGTGCAGGTGCATGTGCGTGTGGATCCGTCAAGAATACATGAGTGCTCAGTCCCATTAACCACATGGGACAAAATGGACTATCCTTCAGTTCGTATGAAGAGAAGCTACCATTCTAACAAGAAATTGCTCCATTCGTGACACTGATATCCTCCACCTTCACCAATTAATTTACTAACTTCCTAACTTTAATTACAAGGGACAATTTATATTCTTACTGCGTGAAAAGACAAAATTGTGTAAGAAATAGAAAGAGGAAGTATATTTTCTGAAGAGGTAAATTTGTTGCAGATGCCTTTAGGTGAGACATAAATTAATTTATAATCAAAATTTGCATTACAAGGAAGATAAAGTGAATAGATTCAATATTACCTGAAAATGAGCAACAGCAACTTACAATAATAAAGAGTTACAATGGATTTAGAAAATTGTGGAGTAAAAAATATAAATAAATAAATATCAAAGTGGACATGATATAATTTTATACATCGGCTTTCAAGTCGGGCACTTTGCATTTCCTAGTTAATTAATAGATTGGATCAGAGCGAGTTTAATCAAATATAATTGAATAAGTCCACAGTAAAAACAGGCCAGACTTTAAAGGAGACATGCGGAGAAAATGATAGCATGTCCACTTTTCAAATTAATTGAATTTTAGTACTTTTGAACTTGGTCCAAGCTGTTACAGAGGTAATTAATTCACATCCTATCCAAAAGTGCTAAAACAAGATGATATCCCTGAGCATTCAGTATGGTTGTGTGCACACACACACACACACACACACACACACACACACACACACACACACACACACACACACACACACACATTTTAAAGCAATAAAAAGTCAACACTGTTGCACACCAATGACAGTCCATAATGTATTCCATGTAATTGTTAGTTTTCTGTTCTTCTTGCTCTTTTCTCCTTACTTTTGTCTTACAGGCCACAACTAAAATATTAATAATTTCTAAGGCGGTTCTCATTGTATTAAAAAATGTCTCCTTTATAATTTATCAGAGAAAGAAAAATCTTTGTTATAGTGACAAGCATGCTAATTAATAGAAGTAGAAGGAACATTGAGAGAAGTCATACTAATTTGGAACATGCTAATATTAATAGAATAATTTATGGCACAGTATAAATAAATTAATAGAGCATTTCGTTTGAAAACGGGATGCCTTCAATTCAATTTAATGTCTGCCTCTTGGACAAGGACATTAATAACAGTGCTCTATCACCAGAAGAGAAAAGGAAGAGACAAACTAAACATGCGCTGTTCACTTTTAAAACACATCAATATTTCAGTCAGCTAATGAAAATTGGATGAGCAACACTTGTATTTCCTGCCTCGTTATTTTCATTTGCTGTTTAAGGACTTTTTGACTGGTAAATTTGTGCAGAATCTGCGAATGGCGGAGCATTTTGTCCCCCTTTAAATGAGATGCCTCTTACTCTTCCCATTGGCTTCATGTAAACTAACAGCTGTGTGCCAGGCAGTGGGTGAGCGAGGCAGAGAATGAGATAGAGAGAGAGAGTAACAAAGACAGAGAGTGTAGAGAGAGAGAGAGAGAGAGAGAGAGAGAGAGAGAGAGAGAGAAGTGGACTGGGTCATTACCATCCTTATTACTCCTCATTAAAATACACCCATCACAAAGACGTTGTGCACTGTGTGTGTGTGTGTATGTGAGTGTGTGTGTGCCTGCACACATATGCATGTGACCGACAAGTGCACGTGCATGTTTCTGGTGTTCCTGATGTGCACATGCGCGTCCTTATGCAAAAGTGACAAAAAAAGAACAATATAATTGGAGAAATGTACGCAGTAATAATAGGTATTCAGAAAATGATAATTCATATTAAACAGGGTGCACAAAGTCAGCCTCATTTGCATGTTTTAGATTATATGCATTTCAAAAGTAATTTCCGCAGGGCATATGAATGACATTAATTCCCGGGCGGGTTCTGCTATAGACCTCAAACTATCAAACACTCAAACATTTAACAGATGAAAAAAAGAGGGAGCTGGGGCCTTGGCAAGGGGAGATTTCAAGGTTAAAGTATTTGAATGGGAATTTTTAAACTTCTGTCTTGGTTTGTTTAAAGTTGCTCCACAGCTAGACTAAGAGTTCCATTAATTTGGAGATTCAGTGAACCACAGATGTTTTTTTTTTCTCACTCAGCTGTACGTGTGCAAATGTGTGTGTGTTTTCCTGTACCACTCCGAGAAAGACACCTCTCCTCTTAATCCACCACCATTTCCTCAGCAATAAGCCTAAATTGGTCGGACTCACTTTGTGAGTCATGTGCCCGTGTCACTCCAGAACCAGACCAGCAAAATCCAACAGGGAGAAAGAGAAGACAGCGCTCCGATAGCCCGCATTAAATGACCCTAACTGATAGAGGAGAAAGAAAAAGAGATGAAAGGGATGAGAAAAGGCATGTGGCGAGGGAGGGGACAATGGGAAGAACAGGGGAGAAAGAGAGGGAGACAGAGGGTTCCCTCTCCTTGTCTGCTTATGCTGAGAGGAAGACCCCGGGGCAGGAAACAGGCTGGGCGAATGTGCGATTCCAGTGGAAAACTCTGGATGCCACGGACAGCATTCTTCTCTTATTAGGGAATCTGGTCTGCAGCCACATTATAGCGCCTGACTCATTACTGCATATGTGTGTATCTATCAGACATACACACACCGCACACTCAAGATGTTCCCCACCTGTTATTCTCGCTACATTCTGGCCAATGCACAAAGTCAGAGCTCCAGAAGAGGGGGGGGAATAGTGAGACGAAAGCGTACAGGAAGGGAAAAAAACAAAAGCGCTCGGCATGTCTGTGTCTTGTTTGTGGTTTTTCTTCATCTGTAAACAGAGCTGCTGCTGTGAGTGCGTTAGCATGTCATTATCTCATTAAGAATTGATGGCTTCCGCACAGAGGGTTCAACCTGTTTTGTTTGTGAGCGTTCAGCGACTGATGTTGTACAAACACAACCGCCACAAAACACACATATCCTACAGTGCGGCTGGCTGAAACACACAGACGCAAGAAGATGATGGCAAAACTCTTGTTGCTTCAACACACACACACACACACACACACTGACATACACACTTATATAACAGAATCCCTTTCAGTGTGTTAATCTAAAAACACAGATTGAAGAAAAATACATTGATGGACAAAAGTGGCACTTTCTCCCTCTTCACCCCCCCTTCTCCTGTCACTGTGTCTCTTGGCCACCTTTTTTGTTGCTGATGTTTAAGCACTCTCAATGATGTGAAGCATTTTGTGTAAGCAAGACTTCAGAGAGTAAACGGTGGGGGGGGGGGTGGGGTAAGGAGGGTGGGAGCATATCTAGGGGCAATAAAAGTGGGCTAATTGGGGCCTGGGAAACATGTTTGTTTTCTCGCTTGTTCTTTTTCCCCACCCCTCCTTCATTTTTTTCTATCCAAGTCAGTCACAGCAGATCTGTTCATCTGAGAAGGACAAGCAGAGAAGGCAAAGAGGATTAGATTCTACAAGACATAAATCGTTGCACGCACATGCACGTAGAGAAGTGCAACTGCGCTCACATAGACACGTACAAACTTAACATGCCATGTGGTGGCCGTGGGGTGTGTGTATTGAACAACATCTGTCTGTCTTAACCAAATGACCAACAGGGTGCAGGTCCATTGGTCCACTCACGCCTTATCAATACACTGCTGTTTGGCCTATTCAACAGCAAAGAGCTTTCCTCTGGCTGCAGCTCAACACTGGATCAATGTTATGAGCAATGCAGACAAACTGCTGCTAAACAGACTGGCCCCTGCCTTGAAGGCCGGCCACCGTACCGGCTCCCTCAGGCTTGGATCGTTCGCCTAATGGAGGTATCCGCCTGGGCCCCTAACCACCAAACAGGCCCCCAAGGATTCAACCCTTTTTGCTCCTCAATCTCTCTCTCTCTGTCACCCCCCTATCTGTGCATTTGCGTGTGATCACAACATCCATACTAATATAAAGTGTGTGTGTTTCAACTGCTGACTGTAAAAGTCCAGCTTGACTGTTTCAGGTAATGAAAAAAGGAGAGAAAAAAATCCCCTCTGTCTCACCCTCCCCCTGAACGTTGCTGGGATCCCTCACCACATGACTCCTGAGTAGTCACTCTCCTCGCCCCTGCGTTTGTCTGCTTAAATAACTGAAAATAGCACTAGAATGAAAAAAGAGCAATGGAAAGAACCTGCATATTTGTCATTTCCGATTGTTTACCTTTTTCACGGCAAATTGATTTTTACATCTCCTGTTACTGGAAGCTCTCTGGGCTCGACTGCCAGGCCTGTCTGGCTCTGGCCTCAGCTGCCAAGCCCGTCTCTGGGCTTTATGACCTGGCTCAGGGGAGGACTTTTAAGGCTTTCAACTCACAAGTCATTTCAATGATACAATACTGCTTTTGTCCTAACCACCTTTGTTGTTTTCTTTCTCTCCCTGCCGCCCCACAGTCTCTCTCTTTCTTTTCTTCTCTTTTCATCTCTCATTCCCAAATCCTTTTTCGTTGGCTGTGAGTGTGAGTAGCAAAGACTCTGGCCTTCTTCTTGTCCATACCTGTTGGTTTGCAGAAAAGGTGGACTTGTTGCTTTATGACCAGTTGACCATCAAACAGAAAAGAAAAACTCATAGGACACACACACACTAAAACCCTCCAGCTGACATTTAAGGCTTGCTGTGGGGCGAGCCTGGTTGAAGCAAGCTAAAGTTTCACTGTGGTGGCTGGGCGGTGCGCTGTGGTTCGGATCTTCCTGGGATCTCGTAGAACTGAGGTTTGCCTGGAGGGACCTCCAGTGAGCCAGGCAGCAGGCCTGGGCTAAGCTGAGGCCAGAGCCAGGAATAGTCCTCAGCGCAGAGGACAGGCCTAATGGTGTGTTTGTAAGGGCGAACCCAAACAAACAACCTGCAGTTTGAATTGAAGGACTGAGTGAAGCTATGGCCAGCTGCTGTCGAACGGGAGAAACACACACAAACACACGCCGTGTATGTATACAGAGAAGCAGTGGCTGAAATAGACTTAATAGACAAAAAGAAGTGCACCATGTATCTCCAGACTAAAGTCATGCCATCAGCCTCAGCACCACGCACATGTCTGGACTTCTGCCTTGCACACAGCCGCTGTGTGTGTTTTGTGTGCATGTGCGCATGTGGGCATATTCATGCTAACTGAGGTTCCACGATTTCTCTCCATATTCACACTAATGAGAGAAAACGGCCAGAAAACCTCTTCTGTAATTACTCCCCAAGGAGCAAGGTTTCAGCATGGCCACGGTGCATAAACAAATACATGCTCACACACACTCATACCTACACACATATAAAGTGTGGTGACACATCTGCAACGGCATGAGGCTGACATTTAAATGTGTTCACCTGTTGAAAAGAGTGTGTATGGGAGCATGTGAAAGCAATGTGAATAATACTGGTAATAATTTCATTATGGAAGGTAAAGATATCTGCAAATTAGAACTCTGCTAATAAGTAATTGTGTGTGTGTGTGTGTGTGTTGTGTGTGTGTGTGTGTGTGTGTGTGTGTGTGTGTGTACATGTAGTAAAGGGCATTTCGTAAACAAACATTAACCATTCACCTCACAATTAGACCCTTCTCAACTTCACCTACAGAGTGGTTGAACTCAGTCAAATCTCTTGTAATGACAAATCTAAATGGAGCTTTGCCATAAAAACGCTAATCTTGCTTTATATGAGCTTGTGTGCTAGTGTGTGTGTGTGTGTCAGAGCGAGAGAAGAGGAGGAGACTGAGAGAGAGATAATGGGGCATACATAAGGTCAATGTTTTTATGAAATCGCTGTCTTTGTCATACTGCATCAGTTCTGACTTTTCTGCTTTTAATAGCGCCTTTAATTCAGCCAATGTTAGCCTGCAGCAGCTTTTAACAACTACAATAATCTTATTCAGCACACACACACTCTTTCACACACACGCACACACACACAGACACACACACACTATATTTGAAAAACCTGCTCGCACTCAGACAAAGAAGCAGAGATATACGACAAAATCAGGCAATAATTTTTTTCTGTCAGAGAGTGAATAGTTGCGAAAGAAGTCTTTGAGGTGTGCACACGCACACACACACACACACACGCTCATTCCCTGCCCAGTGTTTGTGGTGGCGGAGCACAGCTGGTAACATCTGGATGTATTTTAGAAGTGTTTACATTTCCAAAATGCTGAAAAACTACACAGAAAGAGAGAGACAGAATTCTGAAAAACACTGCAGGTGCCAGAAGCGTAATAAAGAAAGGAGCAAGTCCCAAAAGAAGATTGTTTAAAATCTATCACAGTGGAGTTACTTCACTTACACACACGCACATGCTCATAACCGTTGGCCAATTGCAGTTATTGCCATAATTCTGGTCCAACAATAACTGACATCTGGTGCACTAATTGGCAGACTACAGCTTCTATGTCTGAGTTTTGTCCCATTAAGCTTTCCTTACTGTGGCTGCTCAAAGGAAAACAGAGAGTTTGCGCATCAGCTTCACTACGCGCCATGTCTTTACTGCTCACCAGCTGACAACCACTCTTACGCACTCACCTCCACACACACAACATAGCAATTTCTGCCAACACACACACACACACACATGCAGATGCATGACATACACACACACACACACACACACAAAACAGCTGCATTTCAGTTTTACTTCCCCTAAATGACGAAAACACAAAAACAGTTGGATTTCATTCAGCCTAATCAAAGCTGACATCGAGTACGTCTTTGTGAGATGACATCAACACACACACACACACACACACATAGAGTCTATAGGATGTAATTTCAGAGGTTGGGTGTAATTTACTGGTGTAAGCTGAAACCAGACAGGGCAACTACAGTGATCCCTGCTAGATCAAAAGCAAACCATACAATACGCAATACACACACATACACACACACACACACACAAAGGCATATGCTCAAGGTCTGATCAAAATTTAACACACTCACAATGACTCGTACTCTTTGGGATAGAAAAAGGCCCAGGTTGTCTGAGGTGTTACAAAATTGCAATGTGCTTGAATTTACAAGAAATGAGCATTTGAATATTGTCCCGCACAAAGTGTCCATGGGATCACTCTAATCCTCTCAGGTATTCCACTTTCCCATGGTCCAACCTAACCTCAGCACACACACACACTCACATACACACACATACACAGGGGAGATTATTAAAGAGACCTCGTGGCACACGGAGGTTCTTGATGGATTTAACATCAGGAATGATTGTTAACTTTTAGGACTCAAAAGACTTGGAGTGACTCATGAGAAAAAAGGGAGCTCTCAGCCAGACACATGGATCACATGACAACTGGACCGCAGCAGCAGGGACCCCTGGGAAAACGGCACAGTGCCATCTCTCAGATCACACGGACTCAGGACCCAGGCGGTAACGACACTGTGCAGCACTATGATGTTTAGGTACGAATATACCATTCACATGTGCGGAAGCTTGAAGTGGGTTTTGACGTGAATATGTGCATCACAGTCAAGTGGTTAAGGAAAAAAAAAAGATAATCACCGTGAAATAAATTAAACCTATTAAGAGGACCATATGCTCAAGGTGACAGAAGAAATTAATTTGGCTCAACTATTGAGACCCATACCTCCACCCTGCTATAGGATTTCTACCAAACTAATTATCACGCTCCACTTTCAGAAATAATAAGGAAAGTACTTAATAGGTTAGGATTCACCCCTGCATTCATATGTCCATTTAACATCCCTGCTTTCATGCCCACACACTCTTGCCTTAATACAATTTCCCATCCGTGATTTAAAATAGGGGAAGGAATTATATTTCAAGTGGTGTCAGGATTAGAATATACAAGCAGTGATATTAAAATACTGTAAGGTCTTTTGTGTATGTGCGCCGAGCCTTTCTGAGTGGCTGAAGCGGAGGTAAAGATGTTAAATAATGTTTTTGTCATAGTTTAGGACGACGGAGGAATTACAATGAAACCACAGATCTCTGATTAGTCTTCTCTCACTGTATATTAATTTTGTTCCCTCTCTGCTTTATGCTGGTAAGGAGTTTAATTTTTAAACAGAGCACAGATATGAAAAGACCCCCAAGTGTGTGCTCCTACGCCAGCAACTGAAGTCTGTTTATCTAGTCAGCCATTCGCTCCAATTATAACAACATCCAAATGCAACTATTGTTTCATTTCAACATTCTTTCAAATTAAAATCACTTTTTTGTGTTTTTATCCCCTTACTTGCGCACTAGTGAATTAGCATTTCAGCGCCCCAGGCTATGGAGAAAGTGTGAAGTCAAAATGCAGGTTAGGCCAGTTTTGTTCATTATCAGTGCAACAAAAGTGAAGCGTAAAATAAATGAATAAAAAGACTGAGCAAGCCCTTATTTTTGTTTTCTATTCCTTTTTTAAAAATAATTTAAATGCAATAAACATTAATCACATATTCGTGAGGATCCTTCTGTGGACTAAAGCTGTTTTTTTTTCATTTAAAATATACCCTCCTGTCCTTTGCTGAATTCCCCCTGTGTGATATGTCGCTGAGCTCTGTGTCTCTGTAATTCTGTGCCCTGTGAAAGGTAACATGCGCCAAGTCAGGGAGCGAAAACGAGTCAATATCCCGATGAAGTCTGAGAGGATTACTATATGTCACTTCCCTTTGATTATAGCTCACACCACAGAGAATACTCCACACATGCAGAGCGCCAACATGACCACAAACATCTTCTGTCCCTGAAGGCATCAGCTGAGCTACCGTCAGAAGCATCAAAATTAAAAAAAAAAAAGATTATAGGAAATACAGAGAGACTGAGAGGAAGAGGTCTATTAAGTGCTGTGGTTTTCTATTAAACTCTAGTGGAGGCGGGGGAGAAAAGGGGAAGAGGAGTTCACATTATCTAAGAGAATTCCAATTAACACTCTCCCCCTCAGTAATTAGCTACTAAAATAGCTAGCGAACAAACCCAAAATCCCAACCCTGACGCCACCACGCTGCCTAATTAATTTTCAAATCAGGAGCATCTGATGCAGAAAAGAACCTGATAGTGTAGATAACAGACAGACTGGTCAGAAAACATTTTATAAATGCTTGTGAGCTACGTTTTTTTTGCTCCTCATCACTTCCACTACATTCATGGGCTGCTCTTCTTTTTGACTTGGTGACGGTGTCCCTAAAAGAATATACTACAGTAGACTTATTGCAACAGAGCTAGGGTAGAGCTAATTAATTGATTCATTTAGTCACATTCAAAAGCAAATACCATGTGTTTGGTACAATGAGGAATTAAAGTAAAGTGAGATCAAATATGAGATATAAAAGAAGGAGCACACTGAGCGGTCTAGGCCGAACAAAATGAAGAGAATGAGGGAAGGAAAAGCTGAAGGGAAGTAGCCAGAAAAGCAGATATCTTTTAGCCGTCTGACGCTCATTTGCTCCTTCACTGGTCAGTTCTTCCACTGTTTAATGCAAACAGATGAGGCCTTTTCTCGCTCTTTTTCCAAATCCTTTCTTTTTAACAGTGGCTTCTTGGCCTCTGCAGTAACGTCAGCACAGCGTCTGTCTATTAAAACAGCATGTGTCCCAGACTGCTACACACACATACACACAGAAAAATACATAGCCTCTGCACTTGGACATTTTTTTGGTGAACTTTTAACCTCTTTTCATGAAGGGACATCTGGGGCATGGAGGTTAAGGTGTGTAACGTTTTGACAGTCATTGCTGTGTATGTATATACAACTAATCAGTGTAAGCTGCATTAAGATCTCATCTATCTGAGGCTCCTATCAGTGACCAGTGCTGATGGATTACAAGACAGAGATAAACTCAATAAGCCAACAACGCACCTGGCCACAAGGTGGGCTTTAAGATCCCACCCTAATAATACCAGCATACGTTATCTGATTTTCAATGCGCAAATGATGGCCTGTTCAAGCTGACATAGAGCTTAGAAACAATACAGTAGCTCTAGCAGAATTTAATATATTAAGATATCCATCTGGTAGATTCTACACTGATTTTTGCACCCCCTCCCCACGTACACACAAACACATGTAAACTAAGTCACACACATATAAGACACAGTGGCACATTATTAAAAAAAAACACATGCTGTCACACGCTGATCTGTATCTGGACAAGTCAAACTGTGATAAAGTCACTCTTCAACTACGGCAATCGATGGAAGTAATTTATTTACCTCACCAGGCAATTTCTGCTCTGTCTTCAGAGAGAAGGAGAGAGGGCGGAAGAGAGAGAGAGAGAGACAGAGGGAGATTTGGCAAGCATGTGTGAGTGGTGTGTAAATTAATCTAGCAGCAGTGAGAGCCAGAGCCATGTATAAGTCCATAAAACAAGAGGAGGTTAAAGCAGCTCACATCATACATACACACATGAGGCAAAGGTCCAACACCAAAACCACTTCTTCCAGAGAGAGAAGAGACATGAAACGTCATCTAGGTTCCATTAATGTGATGTGCAATCCCTCGATGCCACTAAAATGAGGGCGGATAAGAACAGTGAAGAGTTCTTTCTCTTCCTTTTTCTTTCTTTCTTGCTTTCTCTCTATTCAAAAGCAACATACACTGGAGAGAGGCCTGTCCACGGTCCTTAACTTTAACTCAATGAAATAAAAGGCACTTAACTAAGCCTCAATGATCGATACAAACACTGTTGCCGGCCACACACACATACACATATGCAGACACACACTTATCCCACCTCCTCAGATGCTCATGCATATGCATGTCCATTGTGATTTATGCATCCTGGCGGGGGTGTGAGCCTATCTGAGAGCAAGGCCAACACACAGGTCAGCTCATTTGTAAATCAGTTGCCTATTTATGGATGTGCATGTGTGAGTGTTTGTGTGTGTATGTGGATGTTTGCGTCTATAAATCTCTGTGTACGTGCGTGTGGGTAGAGGTCAGTGTTGGAAACAGGCTCATAATCACTGTAGCACATTCATTCATTAGATTTATTGAATTCTTTCCAGCTTCTGCCTGTGTGTGTGTAAATCACACACAAGTTCTACACTATGGGTTGCCGTCCATTCAGTATGTGTGTGTGTTCCAAGTCATGTCCGCTGAGTGCTGACTACTTCTGCCAACCAGATCTCTGACCCCGCTCTTTGCAGCAGGAAGTCGCCCAACTTTCTGACCTCTCTTATTATTCCCAGGGAAGGTTGGAGAAAAGCCTTTAGAAAAATGCCTTCCCATCAGAGTGGCTGTCAGTTAATGGGGTCCCCATGGCCTTGTCTGTCATTTGCACTGGATTATGGGTAAAAATAAGATGAGATCTACACGCAAAAGGTGTTAGGGGTTAAACGTACATTAATTTGAGGCATAATCTGAGAATATAGCCTTCACTGCAACCACATAAGTGAAGAAAACAGTGTGTGCTTTTCTTTGTGGAAATTCAGTGGTGTTGCTCCACCCTCCTCCCACCTCTTCTGAACAGATTTGGGCTAATAGGGCAGCTGCTTGTCCCCCTCCCTCCCCTAAAACCCTGCTATGCTGCTCCCCCTGCAACCCTTCCACCCTGTCTCCCTCCCAAAAAAAAGCCCAGGAGGAAGCCTGTTGTTTTCAACTTGTTTTTGACACGGCTGTGAATAGAAAAGTTCCAACTGTTGGAACGCTCATCCCAGAAAAAGAAATACAATGAATTTGTCCACCATTTTCCTTAAGTGTGGCTTAGTTCCCAGATCATTTAGAGATCATTTCAAAAACAGAAATTAAAGGAATAAAACACAGGCTGTCTGTTTATGCATCTATCTGTCTGTCTGTCTGTCTTTCCTTTTCTGTTTTGCTTTATTGTCAACAGGCAACCGTGTCCCAGAAATAAACCCTGCATTAGGCCGGCCAGCAACTCACATCACTCACACACAGTCAACAGTTCATTCCCTCCGCAATGCAAAAAAAAAATCATTTGGAAAGACTACAGCAAGTGCCTGGATATACAAAAAAGGAAATGTGAAAATATTGCAAGCTATTGCAACATAACAAATAATACCAGGAGAAAAACTATCAAGAGCAAAACCCCTCAAACACACCATCAATCCTTTGTGGTGTGTGTAAGTTAGCTCATAGAGATGTTTCACTAGATTGAAAACTACTGTGAGTGCTCGCCCAATCACGTAAGAAAGCAGGTTCTGACCCCTATGTGTGTTCACGTGTGTGTTGGTGTTTGTTTGTGTGCGAGAGTGTGTTTGTGTGTACATGGGGAGTGCCCATGTGTGTAATTCGAGCCAAACTGTACGCCATATGCCAGTCTCCCTCTGATGCCAGCCACCCCTGCCCCCTTCCCCCCTCTTTCCCCCCTGCCCAAACCATACACAAACACACTCACATGCATGCACAGACTTCCCTGTAAAAAAAAAAAGAAAAAAAAGAAAAAGCCCCTCCACTTCATTAGGAAAGTAAACACAAGTGCTGTCTGAAGTGGCTAATTAGAGACTAATTACTCCCTGCTCGTTACTAATGCAAATTAGATTACGCTGCTTAACTTCCTCGTGTCCACAACGCTGCTGTTAATTGAGGCCTTTTGAAATTAAATTACCCGCTAATTAGCATATCAAAACCATTAATTCTGAGCAAGGAGGGAAAAAAAACAACAACAAATGCCAAGTTTTGCTAATGCGTTTTGCTAATTGAATATGTACGCTCAATACAGGGGTTTGTGCCAGGAATACCTATTCAGCTGATCAGCGTGCGCGTGTGTATCTGTGTATGTGGGTGTGTGCAAGCAGCCAGACAGAAACACCATGCATCATAAGAGCAGCATATAATTAAAAGGAACCATTCCATCTCTCCAAACGCTTTGTCAATATTTCCCTCTGAACGCACGACTCCACTGATGTTCAATGTGCGGGGAGCGAGGGATACAGCGGAGCTGCAGAGAGAGGGAGTGCATGAGAGGGGATGGATATTCATCTCATGAGAGGCAAAAGAGCCACTGTGGGTGAATGTGGAGTGTGTGTGTTGCACTGGTATGTGAGCGGGGTTAGCGTTTGTCCAGGCTGTAAGCCTTCTTTGAAGTAAAGGAACTCTGTCTCTCTGCTGCTCTCCTAAAGCCCCAGACCTACTAGCCCTTTCTCTGCACCCCGCCTCTCTCTTCATCTGGGCCCTCTTCACCTCCGGTATAATACCTGTCCAATTAGGGAAAAACACACATACATACATTTTATGGCCACTAGCAGGAGAACAGCCCACTCTTTCCTTCAATCAAAGCTGAATCAGTTTTTTCTCTCTTCTAACTGAATCGAATATTTGAAACTTTGCGGATTAGAAATCGTGAGCATATTCATGGCCGGGGCTACCTGCTTATGAATAGGAGAGGAGACACACAGCAAAGGCAGGAGCTATTAGCTACTTTAATCTGCTGACGAAATAAAAGAATCATACATCTAAAGATCCATCTCAGCTTTGCATGTAAAATCAGCAGAAATAATGTCATTCTGAACAACTCCCCTTTCCCTCTCCCTAAATATCTATCCAATCAGGGTGCGTGAAGAGCCCCATTCAGGTTGGCCCTTATAAAAGTTTCATCTTATTACACTTTCCAACTTCTCATTTCATTATCCCTATAATGGCAGATGAAAAAAAACGAATGGTAAAATTGAGAGGTAGCCATACAAAAAAATTAAATAACCATGATAATTAGATGTAAAGATATTATAATTCCTTTAACAGGATGCATAGAAACTGCTGCTCGACAATATTTGCCCTAATTGCTAGAATTATCATATTAACCAGTTACCATTTGAGTAAGTTGATTAAAAAATTGATTATTCGTCTATTTCTTTTAGGAGTTTCTTAATCAAAATCTTACATCCTTGAAAAATTAATTTGAAGCCGTTTCTTATCAGTTAATTAAATCGGGTTGGAAGTCATTTTTTCTGTGCGGCATGATTAGAACGGTTCTGTTCTCTTCTGTTCAGACACCATGACGTTAGAGGGGGGAACTTTTCACTGTCTCATCAAACATTCACAACCACAAGAATAGGACTTCTTTGAAGGGCCCGCCGCCTTTTTTTTCTTCCAAACCTCTGCCTTTCTGATAAATTGTGCTATACCCAATAGATCTTTCTTTCTCTCATTAACGGACAGAGAAAGCGAAATGAGAGGGGAGGGGAAGAGAGGAATAGAAAAGGAGAGCAGCAAGGGGAGGCAGAGCAGAGTGAGGGGGCGGGGGCTAAATGGGGGGGAGGTGGGAAAAACAGGGCAGAAAAACAGAACCAATGGCAGAGATAAAGTCAAAGGGAGAAATGAATACACTGGCAAATTTTACAACACAATGAAGAAAATTCAATAATATAAAGACAACACAGGCGCACACATACACACACGTTGCCTGGGTGACAGCCTTGGGGTGGCCTGAGCTAAAACTAAACAACTAAGCCAGGAGCTAAAACAAGACCTGCTGTTACTACAGAGACAAAATGGGTGTCTGACCAAAAAGAGTCCCCTCTCAGTTGTTTCATTTTGGTAATACTTTTTGTTATCTAAAGATTTTTATTTTGTTAAAATAAACATGTGTAAATAGCATTTTGGTGAAAATAGAATCTCCTGATATTCGTAATACATTTTACTTTGTTCTGGATCAATTCAAATTTGCAGCTTATAGACTACACATCAGAGGGTGACTTCACCTCAGAAAACTAGTTTTCTATTTCTGGAAGAAGACTAATTATAAAGCTCTGCCCCTGGGAAAGAAAAGCCCTCTTGAAGGAGAGAGGCAGGCAGAGAGTCCATTCAGCTCTGGCATCAGTGGAATATAAGTTTGTCTCTCTCTACTTCAGTGAGCAGCAGAGCAGAACCGAACAGATACAGTGCACTCCACTCATCTGTCCATCCCCGAGTCCTCAGGGAGGTATGGGAGGATTGGAGAGGGAGGGAGGGGGTTCAAAAGGAGAATTAAAAGAAGAATCAGTGAGGATTCAGAGCGGTATGGTGAGTCTCTCTGATTGGATAATGAATTGAATGATTATTAGAGCCCTGCTAGTGAAAGTTACATAGAAATCTCAGCTCGTCATCAGCCAATCAACACGCTTGCTCATCAACCAATCAAACCCCCACCCTGGGGGGTGCAGCGATGGAGGTGAGGGGGCTTTTCTATTTGCTCCTTCTGCCTCCCTCCCCATATTTCACTCTCTCCTTTTTCTCTTACAACACATCACTCTGTCGTTGGTACAGCTTCCCTCATCTTTCTCCGTGGGAGACAGAGAATTCTCAAAGCCACAATTACCGCACAGAACTATCAATTTCCCCTTCAATTAACCCTGTGGGACCAGAGGGGACGAAGGAGAGGAAGGAGAGAGCAGAGAAGGGGATGAGAGATGAGAGATTCAAATTTGGGATGAAGATGGGCTCGGCCCACTACCCCCCCCCCCACATCTACTTCCTCCAGGGTGTAGTCATGTGTTTGGGCTGAGGAGGGAGAGAATTACCTTCCCGGGATGAACTTGACCCCGACACTAGAGGTCAAACAAGTTACAATATGGCACTGGGCCCCCTATCCTCATTACCCGCAAATAGGCCCAGCCACTGTTCCACTATTGCAGACTGTATGTTAATAGCCAGCGCACAAACCACAGCGCAGAGCTGCCGAAAGCTAAGAGAGAGATAGATAGAGAGGCAAGGAGGAAGATGGAGGGAAAAAGAGGAGAAAGAAAAAGGGCGGAGAAGGAGAGGGGGAGGGATAAGGAGGGGGCGTGAGCCAGGAGTTGTGTTTCTTAGATTAGCAACTAAAGGCCTGCGCACCGTAACAACGGACGACTGTGACGGCATGCCTGCTCTCTGTGGTCTGCTCCCCTCTCCTCCTTCCCACTTCCCACTTCCTCCTCCTCCTCCTACTCCTCCACCCCCCCTCCACCCACTCTGCAAGCTAACCCCCAGGGGAGCTGCTCAAACCAAACCCAGCCTTCAGCGAAGTTTCATCGGCAAACTTTTCACAAAGCCCCCAGAAGCCATACGCCTGCCTGACACCACGAAGCATGCCAGGTTTTCATTGCAACTCACCCTCCCTCCCGTATTCTTTTTTGCACTTTAGTCCCTCGTTCCTCCCTCAGTCCCCTCCCTCGTTTATGCTGACTACTTTCTGAGGCTAATGCACTGTTCCTGACTGACCTTTAGACAATGGAAAACTGCAGCAGCAGAAGTTGCCGATTAGGGCTACAGGTTGCACATGGCAGCACTGACCTTCACTGGGCAAATGGGCATTGTGGTGTCTGCTAATCCAACACCCAATGGCCGCCTTTCAACCTGATAATAAATTCCCTGAGTCCTTGAAGAAAATATCTCCATGTTTTTGCTGATTGTAAATACTTAAAATGTTTCATACTGGAAATAATAGGGAAGAAATACAAAGAAGAAATCTGTTAAACATATATATTTTGCTCTTTGTCAATTGTTGTTTTGGTCAGAGAATCATGGCTAAAATCTGTTTTTGCACTGTGAGGCACAATCTTTTTGTCCAGGGACAAGTAGGTGTGCTGACAAAACACTGCATTCACCTTTCACTCCACTCACAAAACGGACTGAACAAAATGTATCAACATAATTCAGCACATTTTTTTCACACTGAATATAATTCTTTGAAAGAGTAAAAGCAAGTTTGCAAATCAGAATGTGTGTAAATGCAATAGTTCCCTTATTCTCTTACATGACATCAAAGCAAGCAAAATATTTCACTTAAATAGATTTAAAGAAAAAACATTGAATTTTCTCCTTTTGAATACTACAATGATTAAAAAAAAATCATTTTTGTCATTTTACCACACACACACACACACACACACACACACACACACACACACACACACACACACACACACACACACACACACACACACACAAACAGCTTCCTCAGAGACTGTTGAGGGGGCTATTGATTAACCTTGCAGTGAGTTTTGTCATTTCAGTCATATAAAATAAATTATTCCTATTGAAATTGGGCCTAAGGAGAGGTAGCAAATGTTGGAGGTAAACTGTGATGACAGCTTGGATGTAATGAAGAGGCTGAGGGAACACAGAGCCGTGATAATTAGAGACAACAGGCATGACAAGAGGAGAGGAGCAGAGAAAGAGAGAGGGAGAACACAGACGGGGGAGTAGATGGACAGGAGAAAGTGCACTGAGAAAAGAGAGACAGCGTGTGTTGAGTCCTTCACAGTGAGTGACTATCGGAGCTCCGTCAGGGAAAAGAACACTTTCCGACCAACCACGGGCCAAAAACGAAGGCAGCCCTGGCAACTGCAGGCACACACGCTGTGTGTGTGTATTTGTGTAGCCTTATGAGAACATCTTTCCTGATACATTTTTTTAAATGAAAGTGAAAAGGGACAGATAAAATTGTCTTTTTTAGTTTACGTATGTCTCGTCATAAGTCGACCAAAACTGTCTGTGGAAGGAGGAAATATTTCTGCGTTTAAACATTGTGTTGTGCCTTTGTAGATACAGTGGAACAGTGAGCATGTGGAAGCAGTATATTTGAATGATGTTTTTCTCTTTTAATCCAAGAAAAAATTGTTTTAATTAATTGTTAAAAGGAAAAATAATGGCAGTTTTTTTATTTTAAAACTTGAATTGATTTATTGAAGTTGAAAATGAAAAACTATGGTACATGTAAAAAAAAAACACTATTAGAAAACTTTTCTTTAATTAACATGAAATCTGATAACAGTAAATATATTTGAACAGTATCATATGCAGCCTGTTAAGAGTAATTTGAAAATTACCTTGGCTTGAACAGTGAGCCAAGATTCTAAGCACTGTTAGAATCAAAGACGGTACTTCTCTCTTTCAAACAATACTTTTCCTACTTTTTAACTGGTCTTTTCTTCTTGTTTTTCAGTGCTCTCTGCTTTCCCTTCCTCTCACCCCCTGACCAACATTCTGCCGACAAACAGCTAACACTGCTTCAAAGGCCAACAGCCCCACAACGCAAAAACACACACACACACACACACACACACACACACACACACACACACACACACACACACACACACACACACACACACACACTCTGCCTCCTCTCTCCTCAGGAACATGAGAGCTGGCTCTAATTCACAGGCTGGTAAAGCTGTGGTGGACAGCAATCTTGATCTGGCAGGATCAGGCTACTTTTATTTCCCCAAGAGCCACAGGGGAGGAGGGAAGCAGAGGTGGAGGGAGGTGAGTGGGTGGGTTTGTGTAGGAGGGGGGGAATAAAATCCTTCTACAAATGTCAGACAACGACCAGTGACCAGGGGCTGCAGAGATACACACTCTCACACACACGAGAGCTCACACACATCATAAACACTCCTGAAAAAGCCCAAAAGTGCCACCCAGAAAAGAGACTCATCACTCTCCGTCTCATCAGTCTGTGGAAGGAGGGATGTGGGGGCAAGAAGGGAGCGAAGGAGGAGAAGGAGGAGGAGGAGGGAGCGAGGGAAAGAGGGAGGGAGTAAAAGAGGGAGGGAGGTGGGGGATTACACAATTATTCAGATAACAGCTGGCTATAATCTAGTGGCAGATGTCTCTCGGTCAACAATGCCCACCACACACAGGCGTGCATGTGTATGAGCATACACACCAATAGAGTTTCAATGCCCAGCGAGCAGCCACACTGAAAGAAAAAAAAAAAAACGGCCGCTGATGAAGCAGCACCACCTCCATAAAAACACAGCTCCCTATCGCTCTGTCTGTGAAAGTTTAGTTGTTTTTTTAAAAAATCAGTCTCTGGTGCAGATGAAACCATTTAAAAAAAATAATGACAGAGAACAATGAGACACGTCTTGTGTGATACACGCAAGTTGGGAAAGTGACGACCTGTTTGCTTTTCTTCCCCTCCGACAGCCGCCTGAAAAACAAAACCTAAAACCTGAGGAATTCTGTGTGAGGAGGAGAGAGGTGGAGGGTCACCCTTTGATTGACAGTTAATTGTAGTTACACACACACAATAAGTGTACACACATGCAGAACAGCATCCATCTCAACTGTGAGTGATCTCCAAGACTCCCGATAGTGGCTCTAGCAGTCATCTCTCCTCCCCTCCTGCCTCCCCCTCCTCTCCCTTCTCTCAAAGGGCACTATAGAAGCCATAGCGTCTGCACCCCACTGGGCAAAGCCAGTGCAATCTCTTCACCTTGAGAGCCACAGCAGACGGAAGACGAAGAAGACGAAGAAGAAAAGTCAAAGGACGACAGAAGTTGATAATGACAAGACACACAGAGAGCCTCTGAGGGCCTCCTTTGCTCTGGGGAAAATCATATTTATCATATTTACTCTAAAGAACGATCTTGGAATATTCCTTCCAGAAGTTTTGGGACACTAAATTTCCAAGCTCTTTTCTGTTCTAACAGGAACAAATCCTCATGTGATGTTACATGCAGTGGATGAGGAAGGAAAGGCGGTCCAAGCAAGTGGTGAGAGCAAGCTCTGTCAATCCGTCAAACCAGGCAGCCTATTGTGATTTGATTTAACACTGGTTAACAGCTCGTCCTGTCAGGGGATGGATCATCCCACAGCGCCTCACATGCTAATAGCTTAAGTAGGCATCCCGTGTCCCCCGGAACTAATACCATAAATACTAATACCATAAAAGAGTAGTGCACGCCAACGATCCAGCCTCACTTTTGCCTGTGTTAGCCAACATCCCGATACTTTACGGATTAGAAAACATAATGAGATGCATTTAAATGGTTATTACCTCCCCGGTCCAGCATGGCAAGGAACAGGGACGAGGGGGAAATTCTGCATTGCTAATTTCCTATCACCATATGTTAATGTGAAGTCATCCTGGCTGAAGCTATTCAAATATCCTGATGCAAATCAAAAACTAAAAAATGCTCAAATAAATCAGATTAATGGTAGATCTGATAACTGCCGTCATAAACACACACCAGGAATACGCTAAAATAAAATGAGAAAACTGATGAATAAAGAAATCTAAATGTGCGGTGTTATTATTTACCACGCTTTATATCAGGAACTCCTGAATAAGATGTAAACCTGAATAGAGTTCAATCAGATTGTACTTGAGTCATTAGACCTGGATGAGAATTCCTGTGTGCTCCTCCTCTTCTGTGAATCTCAGCATTTTATCAGAGCGTTCATTTGTCCGCTCGGCAGATTTCATCGTCGTAGTGTCACGGCCAAACGAGCACTCAAGAGCTGTGTAACGCTTCTCTGCGGTAAGATGGTTTATGAAATGTGCAAAACATGTGCTCGCGTGCGTCTCTCTGTTTGTGTGTATCCATAACTGTCTTGCGCTTCCCAGCTGTCACCTACTCGTCACAGCCATCCTTTCAATACACATCTAAGCGGTGCTGCAGAAAGTTTAGTCACATTGTTGTTCTGAGCGAAGCTTTCCACTGATCTGCTCCCTCGGTTCCCCGCTCGATTGACGGCTGCCCTGTCAGATTGTCGCAGCGCTTTAGAAAACACCAACGGCTCTCTGATGAAGTGCTTACAAAAGGTCATAGGGTGGAGGCGATGGAGAGGAGGGGAGCAGACTACTGAGAGAGGGAGGCAGGGGGAAAGGAAAGGGAGACGGGACAGAGTGAAGGAAAATCCATAACACAAATACAGCTGTCAGAAGCAATGCAGAGTTAGCAGGGGACACAACGACCGATGAGAGCTTTTTCATGAAGATGCTGTGCTTGAACACAACGGGCGTTCTCTTTTTACACACAAGTACTGCTCGGTTATTTTTCTGCTTCCACTGACCGTCTCGTGTGCTCCACCTGGCCGTGCCACTGACCTAATGATCCTGTGTGACTCGTTCTTTCTATCTGTGAAATCTAACTGGAGAGCTCCAACTGCCTTACTTCACACTCTGCTCTCATTCCCCCCAGACTCCACAGCCACAGCCCTGTCCTTCAGCTGCAGCCATGGCCTCAGGTGCCAAGCGCACTCTGGAGAGGCTGATCTAATGCTTCCACAGCTATAATGACCCACGCCTAAAACCCTTCGCTTCTACCAGTGTTTCACTCATGTGCTCTATCTCTCTGTCTGTCCCGCTCTTGCTACCCACACCCCACACCACCCTGCCCATAGGAAACAGCCTCTTCCGCTCTGAGCTGTTGGGTCACTCCTTCTCACATCCATCAGCTGTTAATGGGCCGGCGCTCTGTGGAGCTGGAGAAACATCTCCGATGCCTCCCAGCCTCCCACACACACACACACACACACACACACACACACACACACACACACACTGAAAAGCTCATCTGAAACACATGGGCATGTTAATGACCACAGGCTAAACCACTGTGTCAGGCAAAATGATTACCTTATCAATCAGATGGAGAAAAGTGCGTCAATTTTGAAGAATTAAGTTGGGACTGTGAGTGAGGCTGCTGTCGCCACATACGCTATGACAGCTCTTTTGAAAGACACAAAAAGCAACACAAAAGACAACAAAAGACAACAACAACTCTCTCTCTCTCTCTCTCTCTCACAGGTGGTCAACTTCTTTAAGACCGCTGGAGGCAACTTCTCGCTTTCCTTCTCCGCTGTCCTGCAACTTGTCTGTACGACACCGCCTTCCGATCCATCGTAAAAACACATCTCATCTTTGAAAAATGTGTGGGATTTATTACATGTACACACACACACACACGCACACACACACACACATTCACGCTCACACAGTATTCAGCCCTCAACCTCTCCTAAATAACAGGTTCAATTAGAACCACATGTATAATCAGGCCTCAGTCTAAAGCAATGTGGCGGCTGTTTCACTGTGCAGTCAATCACTTCAATCCACAACCAGAACATTCCCCCACTTGCTGGCTGCCCGTGAAGAAAAACACCATCATTTAATCCATTAATTTGTCAATTATATTTCATTAACATATTTTTAAAGGAGTAACTAGCCATAATTGCTATTACACTGGTATTCAGTTATTACATATGGAGACGTAAGATTTTCATTTTTTTACATCTCTAAAAAAGGAGCAATTTTATTGTAGAAAAATCCAAGATACACTAAATTAAAATGTGTTTTATGTTAACACATAATTGCACAACCTGTAGAATATCTTCTCCTACAGTGGTTCCATATTTAAAAACCCAAAACAGCTCAAATGTGTACACCATGCAGTAACAGCAGCTTCAGGACCAACACTTAAAATAATTCCATTTAAAAACAAGCTTTCGCTCGCTGCACAGTAAAAAATTTTGCTTTTCTCAAACCTCATCTAAAGGATATTGAAAATTTAACCATTTCAGCTTTTAAGCAGGTAATGCACTAAGTGCTGCAATAGAAGTAAACCTGTGAGTATCTATCACGGGTCAAACCCTACATGTATAGCAGAGTCGTATACGGGTGCTCTTCAACATCACTTTGGAGCCAAAAGCCCACTCAGACTTGTGGGTTTGGGATAGCAGGAGGGCTTTAATGAAGAGAGCGTGAGAGATGGAGAGACGGACAGGCGAGCCATCAACGCTACCGACGCACAGGACATTTAAAAACTTCAAATACTGTCCATTTTCACTCAAGCAGGACAGGTGAATTGAGAAAAAAGCACTCCTGTATACACACACGCCCGCACTCATATATATACACTCTTCCACACATACATTCACATGCTCTCGTGCTGGAGGTAAGGACTCTCTGAGTGAGTTTATGGACTAACACAATCATGTTGGTGGCTTTTAATCCTGCTGAAGGGGTTTTTAAGCGCAAGAGATTCATAGCCATTATTGCCTGTCTCTAGACGGGCTCGTACATGGCTCATACATGGTTCAAGTCACACACCGGCACACAGTCCCATTGCACAGGGCCCAGCTGAAAATCATCATTTCAGTAGTGTGCCATTAAGCATAACAGAAACAACTGTCTGGTGGCAAACAGAGTCTGAAACAGATAAAATTCAGCAGTACATGAGAAACTCTTGCAAACAATGAAAGAAAACAGGACATGGAAAAGACACAGCTGTCGAGGGGAGAGGGGGAAAAAAAGCCAAGAAGGGAAAGTGTTGAAGCAAGTCAGATGAAAAAAGGTGGCAATGCTGAGGCAAACACACAGACACGGACGCACAATAGCCGACAGAGAACAGAGAGAGTCAGTCTGTCTGTGACACCTCTGGCTTCCTGCACATGTACACTCTTTTTTAACCAAATAACTACTTCTGCCTCTCAAATGGTCTTTTGTTCATTGTCTCCTTTTATATTTCCATGAAAAGCCTGTCCCTGATGTGATAGCCTATCAATGAGAAAAGCACTACATAGAAATGTTCACTTTACAGTGAGTTTATACTGTTGGCAAATTCTGCAGTGTTTAAATAAGAAGTAAAAATTTAAAAAAGATCAATTCCTCTGTCCTTCAGCAGGGTCTCGCTGTTCTTCCTGAGCCCCAGTGCAGGCTGCTTTTCGAGGTTTGCAAGTGCACATCGGTGAGTCAATTTTAAATAAAAATGTAAAAATAACTAAATTGTATAGTAATCTTTATTTTGTTGGAAATTGTACCAATGACTTCAAACGGAATTCTTTTAACTGAGACCTCACAGCCCCTGAGCCTTCGCTGTGTCAAACAGAAATTAAGCAGCTGACAGAACATGTAGTAACAAAACTCATTTTTTTAAAAGAAAGTCAAACTGAAAATTACTGAATTATTTTTTTCAAATTTCTAGCAAATCATTTTAGCAAATGTAGCATATTGGGTCAATCTATAGCAATGTTTTTTTCTGAGATGCATTGAGGGTTACTGCCAGCAAATTATTTTCACACTATTAAAATGCTTCAGGTATGATGATATACATATTATAAAATACATCCAGTTTCTCCCTTCTAAGATAAAATTAACCATCTTAAAAATCGGATCTATTTTTTTGATTTAAATAAACCACAACATGAGGCTGTGAGAACCCTGCCGTACATTAAAATCATGAATGTGAAGTTTTCCATGGAGGCTACAGCTTCAGTTCATCTAGGTGAAATAAACTTTTTTTTTGTTGTAAATTTCTTCTGCACACACTTTACACCAGGGGCTCCGAGGCACCACAAAATACCTGCCTTTTTGTCTGATACCAGAAACGTGACAAGGTCATAAAACGTGATGAAGAGCTTTTTCATTCCCGCTGGATCTTCTATTAAAGTGCAATTAAAAGTGTGTCATCGCGTCGCGGAAATGCCACCACACAGAACGGGGTTGAGGTTGGGGGATGGGGGGGGTGAGGGGTAGGGAAGGGGGTAACAACAGGAGAGAGGGGACACAGTAAATAAAATTAATTATGCCAAATGCCCCGGCGCCCATCAATCACGAGGCAATAATGCCCGTGTCAGAGTGTGCACCCACACGGCCTGTATGCTTTTCTCTCAATGACAGACAACTAACAGCAATTAATTGTCATTTCATCTCTCCCTCTTTTTTTGTCTGCAGCTTTCCATCACGCGGGACCTGAGTCCACCTGACAAGCGGGGATGTTCTGGCTGATGTTTGATATTTGATGAGGGGAGTTTTTATTTTAGGGGATGGGGAGGAGAGAAAAGAACAATAACTTAAATTTTCACAACACTGAAGTTGATGTTCCACATTTTGTGTTAGTTTCGCAAATTAAAGTCACTTTTAAACTGTTTATCTCATTACGATGTATTATTTTTAAATAAGGCAGAGGCCTAAAACGTTTTTTTTATTTTCCTCTGGGAAGAAACGATAATTTTCCTTTGTGGTGGAGGCCTACTGTCAAGCCGGTTTATGACTGCAAAAAGACAGGAAAAACATGGGTCATGCAGAGGTTCTGGTTCAAACTTCAACCCCCTCAATTTCTAAATTTATAATATTATCTAGGCTAAGTCAGCTCTAAATATCTGGGAATATTTTTATATTTTATCATCACAAGTAAATCACGCATTTCATGCAATAAATCTTATTTATGAATTATAAAAATAAACTGAGGCGCATAAATGTTATCATGCACTCATTATCACATGTGTACAGCCCTACTGATCAGATCGGTTTTAATATTCTCCGTTAAAAGTGGAATTAAACTTTTCACTATGCATGAACAACTTTTCTCCGCGCCCTGCTGTTTAGACACTCAGCTGAATATTGCTATTTATTTAATCCGGTAAGATTATATGGAAAATACAACATCAAAACTCAGTAGGGGCACAGAAAAGCGGTTGCAAATTCAAAAGTCAAAATCGTTTGAAAAGACAGTATTATCCCTGACCCACTGACTGTCTCCACAAGAAAGCATTTTCCCTTTCTTAAGACAAGGGGTCTATTGTCTTCAGTGAGGGGCGCAATGCCCTTTTGTAATTTTAAACGTTATTGTTCAATGATCAGAAAAACAAAATTAATCTATTAAGAATTAAAGACAGTGTTTAACGGCTGCGAGTTAAACAGGTATAAAGCGATGACAAAGCATTCAAACCCTTCTCAGACGGGTGTGTAAAAGTATCGCCACTAACCTACGTCGGTGTTTATTATCAAATCCCCTAACAAGGGTTATTAACAGGGACGCAACGTTAAGTTTGTCTCCTCCGTTCAAATCCACCCCCGACATCTTTGTTAGTCCTAATCTGTGAGAACAAGGAAAAAAACTTTTTTGTTGTCTCATGAGCTAAGACTTCGGACAATGACACTTTCTATGAAGCACTGGTCCTCTCAGCCCATCGAAACTTATACCTAGTCTATGCTCTGATAAAGCCTGAGTTCAAATCAATTGCGATATCTCATTAAAAATAACTGTCGACTGAAATAAGCTTTGACTCGTTTATAACACGTGTAAAACTGGTGAAGAGGGAAGGGAGAAACTTTTTCCACCGTCGATTGTTTTTATCTTTCTATTGAAGGACTTGAACTACGCTACTTCAAAGAGCATTTTAAAACGTGGCTGATAAGTTTAGCGTTCAACACCGCAGTGAAAAGAGTCAAAGAAGTTCAAATGAAACATGGACGAAGGGAACTCTTAAAGGGAAAAACGCCGAGCGTGCCCCGCTTTATAATAATCTATAACACCCTATTATATGATTAGGCTGACTTGGAGGAGTTTCACAAACAATGTGAATGTGAAAAGTTGAAGTCCGATGGGTTTTTTTTGACTTTTGCTAGAATAGCGTGCGAGTTTCAATGGAAGCACAGAGTGAGGAAAGAGTGAGGAAGATAAAAAGGGGGAAATGAAAGTGTAGATAATGCATCAACCTGTTCTCTTGTTTTCTGAAGAAGTCAACTTTCACGCCAGTGGTTGGACCATGTGGACAGCCCGCTTCTGCTCCTCGAGCCCCCGGCGCGTCCACTCTCTCGCGGCGACAAAGGGGACACAAACCGACGGGACCAAAAAATTCAACCAAAAAAAAATGGAAAGAAACACAGAGGAGAGAGAGAGAGACAGAGAAAGCTGGGATCTAAGACCGCAGGACCATTACTTTAAACGACAAAGCGTGCTCGTTAGTCCTTTCCTTTTCCCTTTTGTGTGCGTCCTCTCTCCTCGGAGTGGCCCCTCTGGAGTGAAGTCAGAACAATACTGCCGCTAAAACTCTGGCACTGTGCGCAAGTTGCCGCGGCGAAAGAGCGCAGCTTCTCGTCTTGTTTAGTTGCGTCTGCTTCCTCCGCTATCTCTTCAAGAGGCTTATTCAGCGCGAATAACCTCTCCACCGGTCCTCACTTTTTGGCATCCCGTCTGTTGCTTGCTCGTTCGCTGGAAATCAGGGTTGAATCACTAGGGCTGTGAGTGCACAAGAGTGTGGAGTGTGTGTGTTGCGAGGGGGACAGTTTGCTGCGCTACCGTAATGGCTCTAAAGCAGGTGCGCGTTTTCATCGCTGCCCTATAATCGCAAAGCCCTGGCGCACAATAGGAAAACAGCAGCCGGTGAGAGGTATCTCTCTTTCTCCCACTGTGCCTGTGTGTAAGGGTGTATTTGTGTGTGAGCGTGAGTGCGTGTGCTTGTGGGTGAATGAGGGGAAGGCACTGATCTTTTGACCTCTCTTTGCATCCCGGCTGAGTTGTGCTATTGTGGAGGCAGAGAGGAACAGATGTTAGCCTGCACAGAGTTTGAGCTCAGAAAACCTTTACAAAAAACACAGGACGGATCACCCAAACAGAACTAGTGCACTATTAAACATTTGTATTTTTTACACATCTAAATTCCATGTATCACGTGTTGAATGAACAAAACCTCAGGCAAAAAATTACCTCTATAATTTGCACAAGACAAAAGTTCAAAAGTCTGAATAACTTCTTGTACCTTTTATTGCTCTTGACAGATCTTATTGTGATATAACTTCCATCTTTTCTCACACTGTGTGGCAGCCTATATCGATTCACGCCACGAAGATTTATGTCAACATAGGAAATGCTGTATTCCACAAATAAAAAATAAGTGTAGAGCCAGTTTAAGTGGGTTCAATCTTATACACTTACTGTGCAAATAGACAGTTATATTGTGATTGAACAATTTTTTTACTGTCTGCCTACCACACTATGTCCTTTATGTATTTTGGAAGCTTGACAACTCCTTCTTGCAGAGTTATTACCACCTTCTCTCCCCTTCACCACCACATTCATTTACTAATTGACAGCATAATCAGTGTTGAGATTACTGTCTCTGATGAAATTTGGGAATTACATCATACCTGTCGCTGTGAGAGAAAAAAAAAAGTGCGGGCAGGAAAAAAAACGAGTGTCATAACTCATAAGAAGATCTTGGAATAATTTTGCTTTGGCCATTAAATGGGATTCTGCCCTCCTGCCTTTTCTCTATCTAAGCTTTTACCATTGGAAAATGATGGCAGTCCATCATGGCACCACCCAACAATGGGCCACGACTGCAGTAAATCACAACACATTCATTAGCACGATCAATACCACTAAAAAACGCGCGTCTGTGTGAGTGTGTGTGTGCACATGTTTGGGTGTGTGTTTGTGTGAGTGAGTGTATATGAGCACCCATATTTTTCTTTTACTTACTCACCTCTCCTCTCTGAGCCTGACAAATTTTGCCAGGAACACTTTGTTATATATCTCCGATAAATTTCCCGGGTAACTGACGGGTGCTAATATGAGCAACTGGATGGTGATGAGTGATGCTTTTTTAAGTGGCTGCTACCATGAAGGTGCACTTTCTTGTTTGAGCGACGAAATCACACAGTTTTGTCAAAAGAAAGTTTATAACTGCACCCCAGCAGCTGTGAGTGTGGTTACTTAAAATCTTTATAGTGACAAACAACCTGAATCTTACTAACTGAGCAGCACAACAGAGAGCAGAGGGACTGGATCCTTGTGCTTGTTGTTGTGTAACTGTTGACATTTTTACTTAAGATATTAATCAACACCCCCACCAACCCTGCCTGTTTGGGGAATTATGATATGTTGGTTGTTATGTGTCGGTTTTGGCTAATGATTGCATAAAATCAGAGCACAGGAAACTCAGTAGGACTCTACGTTCTGCATGGCCAGAATAAATCCGAGCCAGGCCAGGCTAAAGGAGGCAAAGTATGAAACCTGATCAAAATAGAGCTGGCCTGGACTTCTTAAGTCAACACCCTCATTCTTGTTCTTGGTGAAAGGAGAAAAATGCCGGGCCTCTCACCCATCTCCTGTTCCCATTTAGGAGCCCGTCTCTCCCTGTTAATCAGGGGGAATAATTATCAAAGTGGACAGGTAATTAAATTAAAACATAAGTGGCTACATGAGCTGGTTTGGCTGTACTACAAGGTTTTCCCTGGCTTAATTAAAGAGAAATATGGGAGTGCTCACCCACAGTGTCACAGAGCTGGTGAAAATGAGAAAAAAGCTCCTGCCACTAACTTGAATAACTCAATCTGATCCTTCAAAAGCAGGATTATGGATTGATAAAAAAGAAGAGGAGGGGATTCCTGCCTATGTGTATATGTCGGAGGGAAATTCTTCCTCGCTGCTCATTCCTGAACGAATCAGTTCCTCAGACTACGTTGTTTGTTTGTGCATGAGAGCAAAAGCATATGTGTGGCAGCGAGCGTGGGGCCAGCGAGTGCAGAATGTGTGGTAGGCGCATAAAAAACCAAAAAAAACCTGCAAGCTTTAGCAGCCATCTGGGAATAATGTCGTAAAATAAAGCTACAATAAAATAAAACTTACTGCTGTTGATGTTTACAAACAGCCCCCACAAAATCCCCACAATGACTTGAGAGTCAAACCCAAAGAGAGGCCTCAAACACACACACACACACACACACACACACACACACATATACAAATAAACAGACCCAGAGCGGGAAAGCAGCACACAAACCAAATTATCCAAACACTCACAGACACGCTCATATGTGCACACACCCACTTTGGGGTGAGTGTGCATGTTTACAAATAAAGACAAAGTGGGGAGGATGCATACACACACCACTGCCGCCTCTGTGGTTATGCAAAGACAACAGAAGACTGTGGCTCAAAAACACCACTGCTAGATCAGAGCTTATTGCCATTATATCTCTCGTAGAACAGTACCTGCGAACAACACGTGTGTGTGTGTGTGTGTGTGTGTGTGTGTGTGTGTGTGTGTGTGTGTGTGTGTGTGTGTGTGTGTGAGCAGACAGTGGCATCTGCATTAGACTCTGAATGTACACTGATTGCTGGGAGGATCACAGCCAATCAACACCTGCTTTCCATTAGCAGATGTTCTACAAACATGTTTACTGTTGCAGCTGCTCTTCATCACACACACACACTCCACACACTAAAGTGAGCAGAGAGAGAAAGACATGCAAAGAAAATGTGTTTATCACTACTCTCTCCTCGTCTTGGCCTTTAGTTGGAAAGGGAATAATTGGGGAGTCCCGGCCAAGGCAGCGGTGTACGTGTTAACAAGCTGTTTTAACACACACTCACTCACTTCTTCCCACATGCAGGGGCAGCCACAGAGAGCGAGAGAGGATCTTATTCTGTGCCTCAAGGAATCACTTCATTTTAAAGCACTTGTGACCCAGCAGTCGAGGCCAGGAACGAGCCTCTAGCCGGGTTGGCACGCAAATCTGACATGTACGTGTGCAAAACCAATAAGCCTCCAAAACTAAAAAGTCAAGGCTGTCTGTGACGAGTTAAAATAAATGAGTGAGGGAAACTTCTCATCCTCCATAATGAAAACACCCTTCTCTTTGAAAGAAAAGTGTCACCATCGTTCTTTACTTAAGAAAAGCAATAGATGTCTTCATGGATGTAGGATTAACTGCCCAAGTAGCTGTTAAATCAAAGATAGAGAAGGATTTCAATTGAAACGCATATCAACTTACTTTAACTTTCTTAGGGAAGTTAATATTGCTATCTTGCCATTTTGCACATTGAACATCAGATTTGATTTCTACTGCTGTAATGAAACATTTTTAAAATATTCGTAAAACACACTTGGAGTTCAAGTTTGGGAGAGAACATCTCACACAGCCATATGAAATGATGCATCAAAGGACAAGGCATGGGAATTTATGCCTGCAAATAGTTTTTGTTTATATTAGGATGTTTTAGCAGTAAAGTATTTTGATGATATCATATCTGAGGCAGTGAAACACACAAATGTATAAACACACGCATTACATCATTCAAAACATTACACACTGAGAGGTGGAGGAGGAAAGGGGAAGAAGGAAGCTGTTGACTAATGTTTAAAATGCAAATGACAGGCTTTTTGCAGGGTAATAGTGACTGAACAGATGTGAAATTCAAAGCAAGGGAGGGAAACGAAGAGGATGAAACAGAGAGGAGTAGGATGCGTCTGGGTTAAAGAGCAGGCGAACGCACACTTAAAAATCAATGGGTCAAAATTGAACCAATCAGGGCCAATGTAGCACCAATGCAATACTGGTCAAACTTTACTGGGTACAAATGAAAACCCACTCAAGAAGACAATGAGTTGTTTTTTTATATTACGGTTGGGTTACTAATAACTAAAATATGGTACACAATAAAATCTCTGGGTTAAACTTTACCCAGAGTGGGTCAATATAGCACAGACACAATATCAATGGGCACTCAGTGTTTGACTCATGATTAGGTTTATTTTTTGAAATTCTGTGCTATATTGACCCACAGTGCGTCTAGTGATGTTTTTCAGTTAGTTGGTCTGTGACACGGCCTCAATGATGCTACTGTACATGCAGCTATAGAGATCCCAATCCAGACATGACAAAACTGTCTTGTTTGTCCGTCTGTTTAGGTTTACTTAATAGAAGACATTTAGGTAACATCCCTGAGACCGCATCTGTTCATCTGCTCACGCGCAAGACATACAAACGTCAAAAAGACAAACACACACACGCACACAGGCACACACATGCACTCTCAGAGCCTTGCAGTCCCTCCCTCAGTGCGATCTTGTATCAAAGCAAACAAATGACTTGCTGTCTTCTCCTCTCTCCCCCCACTGTCTTTTTTGATGTGTGCTTGTGTAAAATGACACGCCGTATCTCTCAAGCTGACATTATCACTCGCCGGCGTGCTCACATCTTCCGGCCGCACGCCTTTCCCACAGGACTCCCTACAGCAGGGGTCTTTGTCTCCGAAAGCATTGCACACACAGACACAGAAGCACACATACGCAATGAAAGATGTGGAAAAAGACCTCTATGATTTTACCTCTGCATTGTGTGCTGTCAGTGACTGGTTCAAGGAACGAGAGAGCGAGAGGGATGGAGAGATGAAGAGGAAGGATAGGATAGGGTTGGCTTTCTTTAGCAACCTTTCTGGTGTGTGTGTGTGTGTGTGTGTGTGTGTGTGTGTGTGTTTTCTGAAGATGTGATGTGTGACATTTCTCTGCTGAAGATTTTGAATGCAGCCAAGACAGAGATGTAACCCAGAGAGCTCTGTCACATTAGTGTGGCCATCAGAGTTAAGCCGACGTATAAAACAGCCCTGATACAATAACCAGCTGAAGACTCGTGCATGCAGTATAAAAAGAAAATTAGGAGAATGCGTGAAAAGAAGATGAAAAAAAAACAGATTTGAATTTGTCACTATGTACGGCAAGGTAGATGAAACAACAAAAGGTACTAGAAATGAATAAAAATGTCAACGTGGAAAACTACCACCAGGTCAATGAAGCGGTAGTAACAAACATCTCCACTCTGGCTGTAGAAGTCCTTGCTCTTTGACACGTCAAATTTCAATACTCCAATGGAGTGCCAGCTGAAACGCAAAAACATTTAATGAAAGGACTGTAAAGTTTTTGAGATTGAAAATACATTTTTCTTTCATTTTTTTTAAACAAACCACCATTTTCCCCACAATCATTCAAGAATGCATTTTTTCCCCTCTTGTGTTATCGAAAGCTCTCTCCTCAGTAAGTGACAAGTTCACTCCTTTGAGCTGAATAAAATAAAAACATTTAATGTCCTGTAGTTTTCATAACCTTGGAGGCTTCACATCACATTGAATGCTCCATGTTTTTTTCATATAAGTTTTGATCTGTGATTCATTTTAACTGGTTATTGACATTTACAGGATCTGTTTGTGTATGTGAACTGTGGTTGTGAAAGGCTCAATGATTTGTTTTGACCTACACATCTCAGTTCCCCAGACTATTCATCTCCTCTTCTTTAGCTCTTCTCACCGGCTCAAAGAACACATACCGAAACAAGAAGTAATGTCAGTGGTTTCACTAAGGATGCAGCGGGGGGCTGTTTATGAATATGACTCATTTTTTATGTAAGAATGTCCTTGTAATTTTCTGTAAATTACAGAAACAGAACAGAATTTGTGCCACAGATGGAAAGAAAAACATATTTTTCCAGCCTTTTAAATATGCATGCATTTATTCAGCTTTTCTTTCAGCTCATATTTAAAGTGTCTTAACAAAAAAACAACATGAAAATTATCATATGCAACTGGGCATACATGCTGGATTGTGAAAACAGGAAACATGAATTGAAAAAAGCAGATGTGTCATATTGTTTTAGAGATTGTTTTAACAGTAAATATAAGAACATACAAAAACATGTTTTCTTTTCTTTTTTGGACAATAACTGTCAAAGTTAAAATTTCTAGCATAGTGGTATAGTAACAATTACACATGCTACAGTATCTGCGAAATTCCACATTAGATTCTATCAGTCTTTCATCATTACAGGTCACGCTGTATATGCGTGTGCGTGTGCACTGCAGAGAGAAGGAAAAAGAGACAGTGAAGGGCATCAGAGGTCGTCAAATTGCCACGGTGCTTTTTCTCCTGTCAAATGCTCACGCGAGCCAGTCTTGAGTGAATTTCAATAATCATCCTGAAGGACTTTTCTTCTTGGGCCACATACCGCTAAATGTATCTCTCTCCTTCTAATTCCCCTTCACAATACGTCTGGCTCAGGCTACTCATCATGTCATTGGTCCCTTTTCTATTCCCCTGTGTTTGATTCTGACAAATACATGGATTATCGGCCAGGGGGATTTTTAAATATATGGCTAATGTGAGCTTTCATGCCTGTGCTTTAATCTGCTGAGTATTTAAAACCAATCTTAAGGACGGGAGAAAACGCAGAGGTCAGGATTTTTTCTGCTCCCGTTGCCGGAGAAAAGAGAGGCAGAGCGAGATTGGGAGAGGGAGACGGCATTGGAGTGAAAATGGAAGTGAGGAAAAGGGAAGTAAGAGAAAGACAATAAATTCCCTTCAATTTAAATTCTAACCGGGATTAACTGTGGAATCGCAGGTATCAGACCTCATCTGGCGGCACGGCAAAAGAGGACTCCCTCAAAGACAGGAAAAGTTGGTTTCCTCGCTGTCGTGTGTGTGATAGAAAAATAGAGACAGAGAGAGATTCTGGGGTTGGGGTGTTTCCCTCTGCTTTTTCACTTATCTTGTGCCCTCCTATCCCAGGGAAATTGGACGTAAAATGACAAAGTACATCTCACACTCTCTGCTTTTACGGTGCAACAGCACAGTACGGTGAGGGATGAAAGCTCCATCATGTGTCTGTCCGATTGCTCCGCTCAGAGTGACATTTACTCATTTACAATTCAGACACTTTCTACTCCTTATTACTGTCTTTCTTCCACCTTTTCTTTCATCTCTCTTCTGATTCCTCTTCTTCTCTGGTCCTCTTGTCTCCTGTCCTCTCTCCCCTCTTGTCATTTTGTGTACATATGAAAGGCAGACAGGGCCTTTGGCTGCCACTCAAACAGGTTTGAGTGTGTGTCTGTGTTGGTGCGCGTGCGGCTAAAGAGCAGAGGGTGATTTGCGGCATTACCTCTACAGCTTTAAACTGCATCAGGCTACTTCCAGACCTTTTTTTATGACTGCAATATGAGGTACTTAACATATCACTGCCATAAAGTGCAACAGACGCCAGGGTCAAGGAACTTGCACACACAGACATGCACGCATACGTATGTTACTGAGGACAGCGGATGGTGGAGTTGGAGACAGATGTATGTATAAGCTGAGGGAAGTTTTTATGGCACAGACTCATGCGTTTCACCCAGGATAGTAAAGTGGGCCACGGCTGATATCATCAGATACACTTGTTTGCTCACCAACCATACAATCACAGTCCGTCCCTGCTGAGGAAGCGTTCAAACTGCTATTTGAAACATCAGTGCAGCATGCAAATAACATTCACCACCCCTTTCCACATCAGATAAGATAACCCACGATGCTGCGTCTGGCAGCGCAGAGATGTGTTTTGCATCCTAAGGCTACACTGCTGCTACAAAACATCATAAATTAGCCCTCTCAGCAAGTTCCCTTGAAAAAAGGGAAGAAGACGGAGAAGTTAGGGAGTGTGTATGTATGTACAGTATGTGAGTGTGCATGTGTGCATGTGTGTGTGCGTGTGTAAAAGAACACAGACACTTAATGGTAAGAGAGAAGGAGATGGAGAGAGGATTAGAGAGGGGAGTAGAGGGGTGAGGTGGCCCTTTAATTTGGAAAGTTTGATGGGAATGACGCACATCTGGCTCCCTAAGACGGATTCTGCTCCACATGCAATATTGCAAAGTGATCCATCCTTCTTTTTCTTTCTTCTGTCTTCACCCTACTTCTGCATCCCCAGTTTCAGCCTTCCATATCATTAAAACACCACCCCTCCCTCTCGCTCACATCACTTCCTCCTTCCTGCTTCCCTGACTCCTTCTGTTGGTTTGAGTGCGTGTTGAGCTGCCGCACAAACTCTCGCCCAGACACCCTCCTCTGCTGCATGGGAGGAAAGCGCAGCATTGTCCAGCGTACTGGATACACAAAACATTTTCACTTTCACTTTAGACTCTAAAACAATTTGCTGATTGTGGCTGTACAGGTGTTACTGTGTAAATTAAAGCAGTTGATATTTTTCATATTCTGGCTTACCAAGACACACTGTTTGTGTCCACTTGTCCCTCTGGCTTGTACATGCTGGACTTGCTCTTCTTAAGAATGATTTAAGAGACAGAAAATTGAATTAACTTGTTTGTGTTTATGTCATGATGGTGCATTTTTTATTGTTTGTGCAAGTTGCTTTTGTTTATTTGTTGCTATATTTTTTTTATTTTGTTGCTATTGTTGCAGTGTTTCCCAGAGAATGACAGGCTAACTGTTGGGTGATTTGATATGCTGAATTTCGCTTGCCTGCGAATAGAATTGCATGCACTTCCAAATAGTGCTTTCAAACGCTATAATTTCCTTTGTGGGGTAAATGATTCGAAATATTACTTTAACGTTTAGAGTAACGTTAGTTTAGAGCTGTTATATATTTTATGCGCTACAGTTGCTACAGAAGCAGCATTCCTTGAGATTTAGAAAAAAATATGTGGTGATAACCGCAGCTAATCAAAGCCTGCAGTTGATCAATGACCACAACGAAGTGTCTGAAAAGGTCCTATACAGGTGGATGCATAATTTGGCAGAACAGATGTTGTAGGCTAACCTACCTGCCAAGATCTGCGTCCACCTCTTTTGTCAACATAAAGCAAGCATGCAGAATTTGTCACAACACCTTTCACTGCAAAACGTCACCATGATGTCCACCATGACAAAACATTAGCCTACCTCGTGGGAGCAAGGCGGCGGCAGGCACTGAGTCTAGCGCACGTGGTTGTTTTTCTCTAGCTGCACAAAGTTGCAACCACCTTTGCCTGATCATTGTCTTAAGCTCACAGTAAGCTCACGCAGTCTACCAGAGATAGATTGTGACTGACTGACTGGTGCTGTTTTTATACCCTGCCCCTGCAGTCGCCTGCAGCTCACGTTAGACTAGCCTATCAAATCGGCCAAAGTCAGCCGCAGTCATCTCGAACGCACCTATTGACTACCTAGCACGCTATCTTTATCAGCTGTAGGCCCATTCTAAAGTTAACATAGCTATCCTTATTGGCTAGGCTCTTTACATGCTTGCTAATAACTTTTTTAAAGGTGGGTCTCCAGATTGACAGCGTTGTGTTGGACAGATTTGTGCAGCGGTGTGTATGATACCAACCATTCAATTCACAGAAGGGTTGTTTGCAGGCACGAGAGAGAGACAGGGAGAGAGAGCTGGAGCGACCGAGTGAGGTGAGCGAATATGAGCTGTGCAGCGCTGCAATCAAAAATGATTTCAAAATGGGTGGCCAAATTTACTTGGGCGGCTGTTAAACTACCTGGGCGGCCGCCCAAGTAAAGCCTATGTGTGGGAAACGCTGATTGTTGTGTATGGGTGAATTTGCTCATATGGAATGGAAGTGAGGAAAATCATAGCTTCTGAATTAGTGGTGAACAGATTTATTGTGTGCAAGCTCTTGATGTATCTGTTCATTAGTGTTTTGCATATTGCCCACCTGTTGTAGGCTATGCAGTGCCAGGTGAGTGTCTCAGTATGATAGGATGATGGTTGCAGTTTTATGTGTATGTGTGTGTGTGTGTGTGTGCAAGTGTGTTAGACAGGATGAAGGGTTTTTTGTACCTAAGTGGTGGAAGTACTCAGATGTTTTACTTTTACAGTGTAGTAAGAGTTTTGCATTTGAAATAAAAGTAGATCAAGTTATAGTATAAAAAAGTTAAGGTACCATAAGTAAGTAATGTGTATAATAATTATTGATGCATTAATGTGTACATCACTTTAATGTTGCTTTTGGCAATTGTGGAGCCAATTTAAATTTATTTATATACTGCTGGGTATAGCTTGTGAATTTCCAAACTATGATCAGTAAAATATTATTTTAACATAGAATAATACATAATAATTTATTTGTTAATTATATTTTGTATCATTATTTGAATATGCAAAGTAACTACTAATTCAAGTAATAAAATAAATTTAGTGTAATCATCATGCAGGCTGTAGTATAGTGTATTCAAATATACAGTTTTTGCCTCTGAACTGTACTGAAGTAGAAGTAAGCACAACGCACTCCCAAAATTATGAGAACAGAACTAAATGTAGATGGAGTAACCAATCTCTCCTTCATAAGCATTTTCCCTGTGTCGATTGTTTTGTAATTTAACTTCTATCATGTTGACATTGGCCTGCATGCTGGTAAATGCTATGCAGACAAATGTATTTCATAATAGCTATTGTTATCAGTTAATAAAAGCAAACTCACATATGTGTCATGAGGGAGAGAAGCAAATGTGATTACACATGTTCGGATGTACATGTGTGCTTTTTGAGCAGCCTTAACCTGTCAACAAATTTGTCTGATTTTCTAAGTGTGCTGTTAAAAAAACAGACAAGTAAACTGACGGACAGCAATTAGCATGTATCACATACTCATGCTCATATTACACTGTTTTTGGATTGTTATTACACCATATCACTAAAATCATTAACTGGGGCAGTTTGAAATGACTCATTAGGTTAGTTAAATGACCCAAAAAAAATTCACTGACACTCAAGTAATTTCTTGATCTCAGAGCTTTGTCCATCCAAGTTTTCAGCAATAATTTAGCACAGTTACAACATTAATTCATACATACATTCATTTTAGGATTTAGGTTATAAATTGATCTGGTTTTTAGTACTATTCTATACATCTATATTCTATATATATATAGAATATAGAGGAATGGGCAGTATTAATGATGCATATATTTAATATACATATTTCAAATACAAAATAGGATTTTGTCATTTGTGTTTGATGGGGTAGATAAAATAGCTTCATATTTTGTATCAGAATACTTTAGTGTTTTGCATTATATTTTACTATACTATATTTTGTAGTTTTAAGAAACTGTAAATTATGCATGACTCATGCAGAGAAAAACAGTTCCTCTCAAACATTGTCCACTTAATCAACTGTCAGTGTACTGGTGATAGAATAGATCAAATAAGTTGTGTTTTGCGAAGTGATTTCAAGATACATTGGAAAAGTATTTTTAGCATTTTTGAAATACAAAAATAGTTATGGCATGGCTGCTGTATTTTGTATTTTTTAGTTTATTTTGATACTTAAAATTAGGGTATTTGCTATCTTACAATACATTTTAATGTATCTTTGCCCATCCCTGCATGTGTGTGCATCTTCCTGATATACTCCTGGATGTTTGTTGTTTCATCCTGGACAGTGGTCATGACACTAGCCCAGTGGTTCTCAACCTTTTCTGGGCCAGCGCCCCCCTATCCACTATCCGCATCTCTTACCGCCTCCCATCAAAAAAGATGTTGACTATTTGCCCTGAATATATTTTGATTTTTTTTATTGATACTATTGTTATTAAAACATGGAAAAGGTACCAAAAAACAAGTGAAAAGTAATTATATTTAACTAATAAGTGAATGTTCCTCCCAGAAACTGTGTATGAAGCCAGATACTGTTTTCTTGGATGGGACACTTAATAAGTGGGGGGTATGGGGGTCCTCCCCCAGAAGATTTTGAGCATTAAACACTTAATTTCCTGTATTCTGGTGAAGATTTCTCCCCTAATTTCTGCCTTTTCTGCACCAATTTAGGGTGGAAATGTCTAAAAATTCAGGTGACAATTCAAAATATATAATTATAATAGAATACAATGTAGTGAGGCTCTCAGGCATTTTTCTTGCTTTAAATATTTTTCTCCTGTAGATCAACTTATTTAATATCATCCCTGCTGAGTCAACACACATGATTAAGTCTTACCTCCTCTTTTGTGGGGAAGTAACTTATTTAAATGTGTTTATGGTCTCTTTTCATCTCAGTGATAAATTAATCCGTTTTAATTCAGTAACTGACCGGACTTTAGCTCCTGTCAGTGTTTCCCACAGAATGACAGTGTAACTGTGCTGCAGCTGTACAGAATGCTGACCTCGAAAACCAGCTGTATTTAACATTAACTTAGCTCTCCTTGTTAGCTAGGCCCCTTACATGATTACTAATAACTTCTTTTAGCTGCGTCTCCGACATTGGCTGCGTTGTTCACCTGTGTTCACGAGGGAGAGAGAGAGAGAGGGAGAGAGGGACGAGCGAGAGAATGAGCTCTGTGAATTCGCGCTGCCTGCAGCTCTGCAGTCAAATACGATTTTAAACAGGCCTGGTAAAAAAATAAAAACTCAATATGTTGGTCAGCCTCGATATTGTGGCGGGCCGCCACAAATAAATGAACGTGTAGGAAACACTGTAACTTATCTGCTCATGTTCAAAACTTTGATACCAACAGAATCTCAGAATCTCTGCCACTTTTCTGTGTTCTCTGACATGTAAAGAAAAAAGAGGTTATAGCAGACTAACGTCATTTAAAGCCTATTTAAGGAGAATTCATAATATTTCACTACATGCCCTGTACTGCATTATGTTACTGATTCGCTCGAAGTACCCCCTCGCCTTCTGACAGACAAAACTGAATGAGAACGAAACTAACCGAGCTGTGATCACACAGAAAAGCTCACGAATAATTCCACACAGCTTAACTTCAGCACCTCTGATAAAGTGCTGCTAACAGTCCCCAACAGAGCAAGACAGGGCTTCAGTTTTTAACGTCACATTTTTATAGCAGAATGAAACTACCTATATGTCCGCTTTGACACAAACTGTCTGCAACTCACAGCGCGAGGTGCGTCCACGTCACTCACTGGTGTTGCAGCGAAGTTGCTTTCAAGGTGAGTCCGACAGCGGAATATCGCATCTTGTAAATGTGTAACCACTGCGATAACAAGACGTTCACGGTGTTTTCCTCAGAGAAATAAACACTTTCCCACCTAGAAAGAGAGCGTCGGTTTTCTAGAGTTTACACAGTAAACGCCATGTGGGCAAAATTTTAGAGATGATAGCCTACTCTGACTTCCCGTTCCCTTGAAGGCAGCACGAAGCTGCACCACAAGTAGCTGATGGAGAAAAAATGCTCAGTCTCGTCCAGTCGCAGTGAACTAAACTGGCAGGTTTTAATGTTGCAGACCACATTTTTTTGCAAGTAGTTGAAAGTTTAACTCGTATTGTTGTGAATCTTAAGTGTAAACTCGCCTTAGAATTTCCATCCAACAAAAGCCCCCCAAGAGCAGCTGAGCGCCCCCCTTTCTAAAATATTGCTTCCAGCGCCCCCCATCGTCCTGGGGGGGCCCCGTTGAGAAACACTGCACTAGCCCCTGGCCTCCATCGCTCCACTTAGAGTACAGTCTCAGTGTGCTTGATCTGGGGTGAAACCATCCATGTATTGTGAGGAGCTTTCTTGTCTTGTGGTCAGTAGCCTCTATCTCCTCCATTGGGCAATTTATTATACCAGCAGGGTATCTGATGACTGATGATGTATCTTATAGCCAAGAATCTCTAGGATCACTGTTGCTGTGGTATATATCAGCTCATTGGTCTCTGTAGTGCTGCATTCACATCTTCTAGCAGGCTTTCAGGGGGTACTTTGTCACTTAGCCTTGGCAATCGTGATTGCTGTACTTGGGGGCCAGGTTGTTCATGATCGTCAGTCTTCTGTCAGTTGCACTTGTGTTAATTAACTCTGTGCCATAACGGCTTGTTGTTATTTTGGGGCTTGGGACACAATCTCGGAGTGCGGGGATGATGACATCTCTCCTCTGACCTGTGTGTGTGACAGACACATATATATATATATATATTGGTGGTGGGCATAGAATATTTTTTTTAGTCTAGATTAATCTCACTATAATCTTGAAATGAATCTAGATTAATCTAGATTAAAATGGCTCATTTGAATTCTGTTGAGGGCATTCAGAATATGTGTGCGAACGGGTTTCAAGCCAGGTGCTGCTGGAGAAAGCTGTTCTACTGTGATAATTGGTGATGAAAATAAATCATGTTCAATAAGATGTACTTGTGTGTAGTATGTGATGTGCTTTGCGTTTAGGTGGTACTTGAGACTGGAAGAACTCCTACAGTAAACTAATTCTGCATTGCACAAGGTGCAAACAACCTTAGTCTTGTCGAATTTTCTATTGGGAAGCTACTTAAAAGTAAATTTTCCCAGAAGCAAACCCGGCGGCTTCAGAAATGTTCGTACACAAAGTGCTGTCCAACAGCTGTCTGTGGAGGTGTTGCTACAGTTAGTGTGAGTAAATACCGCACAATGTGTTTTTTAATAAACAAGCGTATCAATCACTAATCTGGCTAGTCGAACGAGGTTGCAACTGGAACGCCATCAATTTGGATGTGACGTCATTCCCAGCTCCGACCTCCGAGGTAAATGGAACACAGCAACAGCTGCATCCATGTTAGCACGTCACATTTGATGTGGTAATTTTACAGTAGGCAGACACACAGGTTCGAAGACTTGTTCTTGCTCCCTACAGAGAAATTCGGCTAGGCATACATCTGCGCTAAAATATCAAGGTGAAAGTCATCATAGCTTGCATAGTATAGACCCAGCTCCCAACCCAACTTTGAGAATAGATTAACGGCGATATTTTTTTTATCGCCTGATAAGAGTCTCACGGCAGCGCGCGGCACAGTGGTGCAGTGGTTAGCACTGTCGCCTCACAGCAAGAAGGTCCTGGGTTCAAACCCCGGTTGCCCCGGCCTTTCTCCCACCATCCAAAGACATGCAGGCTAGGTTAATCGGTGTCTCTAAATTGTCCTTAGGTGTGAATGTGAGTGTGAGTGGTTTTCTGTCTATGTGTGGCCCTGCGATGGACTGGCGACCTGTCCAGGGTGTACCCCGCCTTTCGCCCTATGCCAGCTGGGATAGGCTCCAGCCCACCCCGATGTACGCAGGATAAGCGGTTGACGATGGATGGATATATGTATATATATAAAATGGCACTGTTCACATACTTGCCTGCGTACTTTGTGTGTATCTGGCGGATTAAACATGAATCCACTAGGGGGCAGATCAGGGCTGGATCCAGATTATCTTCCTTGACAACTTCCGAATTTGCACATCGTAAACAAACCAAACATAGCGACACTCGAGGAGGTTCTGATTTTAATGAGACAGCATAACAATCTCTGTAATTGTGGACTAGCTCCTCTATTCTAAACATATACCACCATAAATCCCCTTTTTAAAAGAGGTGGTATTACGCTCATTTTCAGACTAAAAATATTAATTAGGGGTTGTGCCAGAACAGGTTTACATGGTTTAATTTTCATTGCTGCAGCTTACAGGTAGTGATGCATCTTACTTGTACAAAATCTTTGTTGTGGAGTTGCACATGCGCAGTTCCCAGGTAAGGACTACTAGCCAATCAGAAGCAGAGAAGGGCGGGTCGTAAGAAACAAGGTAGTTTGATCCAAATCAAAGCCGCTTCAGACTGCGACCATAACCTAGCAGATGGGATGAATTATTACCAGTCCATAACATCATTGTTCCATATCTTACCATCAGGACTAAACGTTGAACTGTTGCCAGTGTTCTGACGATTTTTGCTGCCTTGCCAAAAATGCTTCATAGCGCAAATCGATAGACTCGACTCTACTCGGCCCTGCTCTGTTTTCCATTGCAGATAGTACCCAGAGATAGTACGTAGCTTGTTGTCATAGCGACGCCACATGCAACAGCCACACGCAACAGCCACACGCAATGGCTACGACGTAATGTTTAATGGGGGACACACACCAGCGATCCATACAGCTCTTAAAATAAATACAGTCTACGGTTAAAACGTTTGAATATTCCTCAGAATGTAAAGACAGATAAGCGGTATGAAAACCTTCCAGCTGTGTTTATCTCTGCCGTTGTTGCTGCAGCGGTCTGTGTGATGCTGGGAGCAGAGGGCTCACACGCTCCTCCCGCGGGTTGGCGCAGGCTTCCACCGCCGCCACTTGCGGAGCTCCTCAACTCCGAAAATATTCAAGCACATTTTTGTTCTGCCATCACGTCTCGTAAAACTGTCAATATTCGAAATCTACACAGCTGATTTCTCACCTCAAAACTTCTCAGAAGTGGATTTAGTGATGAAATTCCATTCCAAACTGTAAAATATAAAACTTTCTGTTGCTGACACAATGATGATGCAGTGATATATTATATTATAGTGATATAATATTCTCTCTGCAGTCTGTCGTGTTTTCCGTTAAATTTTAGTATCCCTCAGCTCAGCAGATATGAAAAAAAGTAACTGGAAGCAGGTACAGGTACAACATTTCTACAATGGAAACCCAAACAAAGGCGAGTTGAGCCAAAGGGCGTCCGCTCAGACTAGCTTTGGTCTGAGGGCGTGCCTGACCCCTGCTAGCTGCTTGGCAAGCTTTGTGACGTGTTTTCATTGTGACATCACAAGTAAAGGAAGTGAAGAGCTGGACTACAAACGAGCTGTTTTCAAGCGGTTCTGAGCACAGCTTTATGTGGGAGATGGGAACTCCCTTTGAGCTGGACTTGGGCTTTTTCACTTTGCAAACCTGTTACATGTACTAAAAAGATATATAACTCAATAAAGGAAAGGGAAAAAGCCAAAAAGCATAATACCAACTCTTTAAAGTCTGCTGCTGACCTTTTTCTTCTTTTGCATTTAATGGCAGTTAGCAAACCAACTACACACCACCACCACCTGGGCCGGTGTGTGGAACAGTAGATTGATGCTGACCTGTAGGTGAGATCGACATACTGCCCCCATATTCATGTGCTGAATTGCATCTCACGGACGCATAGCATTAATTACTGGTGACGTGCACAACCTACTCTCCAAAGGACACGTGGCAGCCATCTTGCGTACGCGAACGTGGAATTAAAAGCAAGTATGTCCGGGGCTTTAGTTGCAATTGAGCATCGTTTAAACGTGACAGCTTACCTGAGTATTGCTGGTGACCATGTCCATCCCTTTATGACCACTACCCATTAGGGCGGAACGATTTTGGAAAATAATATAATTGCAATTTTTTTTTAACCAATTTTGTGATTACAATTTAATTATTAATTTTTTTCTAAGCTCTTTGTCTTCTGTATTATACAAAACAGGCAAGCAATAAACCAGTGTATATTATGACCAACACAATATTAGATAAACATAAACTCTTCTTTCCTGTAGGCCAGGCATGTGTTATGATGAAATTAGGTGATGCACAAATTGCATGAATTATTATAGGCAATGGTGGAGAAGAAGAATCAAATTAAAATAATTTCAGAGAAAGATAATTTGAGAGTCAAGTCATGGCTTTAAATAATATCATCAGGTAGGCCTACACACAGACAACAAGAAAAGTTCACCACAGTGTATTATACAGTTAGCTCACAAAAACCCACAGTTCAACCACCAATTAAGGAGTCCTTATCTCAGTTCATCTCTCATCAAAAAACTCATTTGAGCAAGCCAAAAAGAAAAAACCTCAGTTTGAGGTTTGATACAAAAGTTGGCCAACAAAAATAAAACCAAGTGACGCCTCCAGTAGGATAATTTACCATGTCACAAATCATCTCAAACTGGTTTCTTGAACATGGCATTGTGTTCACTGTACTCCAATGGCCTCCACAGTCACAATACAATAGAGCACCTTTGGGATGAGGTGAAACAGGAGATTTATATTGCATCATGGATGTGCATCCCTGCATGATGTTATCATGCCAATATGGACCAAAGTCTCTGAGGAATGTTTCCAACACTTGTTAAAGTATGCCACGAAGAATTAAGGCAGTTCTGAAAGCAAAAGGGGATACAACTCGGTACTAGCAAGGTGTACCTAATAAAGTGTCCAGAGAGTATATGTCCTCATTTCATTGTAAATAAAAAGGCTGGAGCTTAAGTAATTAGTAAAACACAAGTAAAACCTTCAATGGGAAAAGGTTCAGCGCCATTGCACCGTGATGTGGCAACGCTACGGGTCTCACGTCAGATTCAAGGTCAATGTGTGTTTTGGAGACTGCATATGCAATGTGAAGATTTGGGGCGGTACGTGGTAGAGTTGAGCCTGTCACTTTTATTATTAGTGTTGCAATCTTCTCATGAAGTGACTGGCTTAAAAGGTAGGTATGTGATTGGGAAATGTAGTTAGCAGGAAGAGGTCACTCACACAAACTGACAGACAAACACACACACATACACACACACACATGTTATGGTTCTAAGTCATGGTATGTTCTTACAGCCCTAGTGAACAGTGTGGGCCACTCCTTACAGTGGGAAATAAAGACACCATCAAATAAGACCAGACTGAAGGCAAAAAGGTAAAGTTGGCTGCAGAAGAGGTCTGACTGACCTCTGTTGACTGGTCTGTTGCAGTTGAACTGAAGAAACATGGTGTAAGAGCAACGGAAAAAAAACATCTCTGGAGAATTTTGCTAAAGTAAAAAAACAGTTATGTGACCTGTCAAAAGCAGTGTAGGCTATTGTCACATTTGTAACAGAGTATACAATGGAAATGGAAAAGCATTCAACCTTCACAAAATGTCTGCATAAGAAAGTTCCAATCAATAAATGTGCCATGACCTTCCAGCCCTTAGAGGGTTTTTCATTTTCAATCTTGGCCACAATGACGGGCAATACACAGATATGCGCACAGAGCTGCTTGATCATCTATGTCCATACACGCTCATGCACATACACATGTAAATGCACGCCAACAACAGGCCCCAACCCTAAGGTACACTTAAGAGAATGTTGAGTTTATTATCAGTACACACTTGAGGAGCCCCCAAACCGTAAGAAAGGCAACATATATATATATGTATGCAATGTATGAAGGATGTGCTTAACAGCAAAAATGCTTTTGTAAAAGCAATGCATGTAGTATGATTCATATAAACACTTCAGTGTAGTCAGGCTGGTGGGTGCACTCGAGCTGTGGTCAAACAAATAATAAAGCTTTTTGCTCTGAAGAGACACAGGACAAGCAGGACAGAAAGCATAAAGAAGCTAATAGTGGTAATATGAGTGTGTAACTGTGTTTGGCAGATTTTTGAATGTTATTTCCAGAGTAAAACATTTTAAGGAAAGGGTTTCAGTTGTAATTGGTTATCATATTGGTTAATTTGTTAATCAAAGGAATTTAAAAGCCCCCCCAAAAAAAATAAATCATGAGAATTGAGTTAAGTTATTCAGATAAATACAAAAAAGAAAAAAAAAATACCTTCAGGACGTAATTACATAGTTACTTAAAACTATTTGAACTCACCTGCCAAACCCAGATCAGATAATCAAACTGATTAAATTGAATCTTTAAATAATGTTCCTTATAGCCATAAAGCACAATTAAATATCTGGAGCTTCATCCAGCTATCGGCTGAAGATTGACTACTATTTTGAGGTCTGCGTCAGAAGACACTTGAGATATTACGATTAGTCCAAGAATCGATTATCAGAAAATGTATTTAAGCAAAGATGCCGAGCTCTGTCACGCTCTGATTCTGATGTTAGGAGTTTTTTTTATAACTTTGTACATGGAATATATTTGGGCATTGGACTACTGGTCTGACAAAACAGCATTTTGAAGATGTCACATTGGGCTTTAGGAACATTTTGATGGTGTTTTTTCTGTTGTCTAACATTTTACCAAGCATATAATCAGTGAATCAAGAAAATAGCTACAGGACACACAGTCCTTCTAAAAGACAAGCCAAACACAACAGCGATACACTAAACTACCTTTAAGAAACAAGCATAAAAACTCCAGTTAGTTCTACAACTGGCAGAAAGAACTTACTCTTACAATAACCAAATATTTTTATAATAAAATATTTTCTCAATCAATACTTCAGGTATTTAGAGTCTGATTTTATAAACGTCCATAAAATGGTGAATTAATTTTTAATTCAACTAATGATGAAAAGCACCATACATCTTGACACGACCATGACATTTAGAGAGTAAATAAGTTGTAAATGAGTTTTATATTTTTAGAAATGATTTTTCATTGTGTCCACTGCAACCTCTTGTGCCTCTCCTCATCTTGGCCCAGAGAGCTCGCAACTGGAGGAGATTGTCTGATGTCCATCAGCTTCTCTGTCAATCAACAGATGCCTGGCCCCGAAGTCAGTGTCCATTTGGTACTGTGTCCACACTGATGGATTTGTAAACATTAGGACCAACATGTCCACACGCTCCTCTACACGCACACATACAATTTCTCCCTTCCACACTCGCTCACTCCCACACCTGTGTCCAGATGATTATGGGGCCATAAGGTGCCCTCTGACTCCATCAGCACAAAGGTAATCCTGTCGCTCCAGAGAAGAATCACCAGGCCTTTTTCTGCTTTCTTACTCAAACATAATTCTCCCCATTTGGCATTTTGACATCATATCTTCAGTCTCCTCCTCAGTCACCCCTACCAGAGTTTTCTTTCTCTCTAGCTGGCCAAAACACGGCCATAATAACTTTATTTTATTTTTCTCCCTCGCTCCAATGCACAACATTCAACCCATACCTCTCTATTCTCTTTTTAATGTCTTTTTTTATCCTCCTCTGCCTTTCTTCTTTCTTTTTTCTGACTTCCAAGGTCAGACAGGACAAACAATGCCACTGGTGTCTGTCTGAATGTGGCTCGCTACCAACCACCACCGCCGTGGTTGCCTTAGCAACGCACTAACCATTAATTTTCAATTAAAGCAGACAAAGAGATGACAGCTCAGGGTCCATGGAAGATGTCAAGAAGCAGTATTAATATACGACAAGTGAGCATAATTGTGTGTCCATTTTCCTCAGCTCTCATCTATGCTATCAGTGAAATGTGAAAGCGGCAGATAATTTGAGGGTGTGGGAGACGCCGGCCACTGTTTTCTTTTAACCAAGACGCCTGTGATGTATCTCTCTGAGAAATATGGCATTCATCATTACCTTTATGAATATTTTGTCAGGGATGTTATTATTTTCATTATCACTCTATCACAAAGATGTTATTTCACTAGCGATTCAAATGCTGACACACACGCACACACACACACACACACACACACACACACACACACACACCTGTAAGCCGTATGTGATGCGAGGACACTGCGCTGGCTATACTCCGTAGGTTGTTATTTGATTTCCATTATCCAACCATTATGACAAGACCTCCAACTTATGCAAATATGCGAGCTGCTCTCCATCTCTTTGTCTGGTTCTACAGAACCAATACTATACACATTAACGCGCCGACACCGAGTTCACACAGAAAAACACTCCCTAATACACGTATGCACACACATGCAAGGCCAGTGCAGACTTCACACAGACTGGGGCCTTGGAAAGTACAGTGGGCGGAAAAAAACATGCACAACAACTAAGTGTTCAGCCTTACAAAATATGGGAACATATTTTATCAGCGATAAGGTGAGTGAGGCAGAGATAGCTAGTGGCACAGGTGGGAAAAGAACATCAAATATTTGAGGAAACAAACAGAAAAACAATTAAGAATACATGCTTAATTTAGTGAAGTGGAGTGGGGGCAAAATGTTTACAAAGAGTGAACAAACACCCCAGGGGGCACTTCCTGTACACTATTTCACATTTTCATTTGTGAATAAAGGTTTATGTGTGCTTAGCCTCCACAGCAACCTACAGTGATGTGTAGTGTCTGAATAAAGGCCTGCAGGCTTTACCTGGTTCTCACACATAACCACATGCTTGTGAAACAAATCGTTCAATATCTGAACCGACCATCACGTGTGTGTGTGTGTGTGTGTGTGTGTGTGTGTGTGTGTGTGTGTGTGTGTGTGTGTGTGTGTGTGCGTGAGTGCGTGTGTGTGTGTGGTTGGGCATGAAAAGGAATAAGGTACAGAGGAAGTGTGTCATAGCCATAGCAGGGTTGAGTAATCTGTCATACACCAGGCCAGATAAGGCCCGGCATAGACGTTTTGGAACATAAGGTAAAACAGTGTGTAATGGAACCTATTGTTGAATTGTTTTCTGTGTGTAAGCATGTGGGTGTTTACTTCTACGCGAGGAAGGTATATCTGGCGATAAGGTGAAAAGACAGAGAAGACATGAGAAGACAATGATATATGAAGAGGAATTAGGCCATCTTGTTGGCCAGTTTGCTGAAAGAACTGATCTCGTTTTTTCTCCAAAGGTCACTCTCTCCCTCACTCACTGTTTACCCCTCACCTCTGTCTCTCCTCCCACAACAAAATCCCGCTTTTATCCTCACTCGCCACTTTTATTTCATCCCCAACTGTCCGTTTGTCCCTGAGTCCCCTCCCTCCACCACTCTATTTCTCTGCCTACTGCTGAGTGTGCCCCTTAAATCACACAGTCCCTAAACTGCCCCATAAAAGATGGCAGGTTCTCCCCTGCCTCCCCCCCACCCTCTCTGTCTCCACACATTACTGCTTTAATTAAGGTAATTACTTTCAGAGTAGTACTAATCGGATCCTCTCCTCTCCTGGCACACACGCACGCATGCTCATGCACACACACACAAGCCAGAACATAATTTACTCACACACACTTTACTATCTTGGCATTGTACATACACTTCCATAGCCAGGGATGCCTGTGTAAACTGAACCCTGACCTTCATTTTAAAGTCTAAAGGCAGGCCATAACGAATGACAAAAGTCTTAAGAAGATGCTTGTCTGCACGCCTGTAATAAGAAGAAACATCAACCACAAAAGGTTCCATTGTACATGAAATCCAAGCAGAAATGCCAACCTCCAGGTCTGCTGATCAACTGCACTCTTTCTTAAATACTATGAATTATTAAACACCTATTAGCTCCTTTATACTGTATGTCTAATTAAACCTGTCGCTACTAGACCATTTCTCTAATATAATATTATTTGACTTCAGTGCTTTAAGAGCTCTCTCCTCTGCTGCTTTCTTTCTTTTCAGCCATCAAACACTGTCACAGAAGTCTTGTAACATTTGTGTGTTGTGAGTTTTACAGCAGATTTTTTGTTTAAATTGTTATTAACTTCAACATGTGGAACCAGCTGGAATCTGGTAATGTAATCATGCAGAACAAAAACACTGAATCAAAACGCTGCTCATTCTGACAAAAGAAAAAATAACACTCAAAGAAATTTGAGAAACAGCGATTGTGTCGCTTGTCAGTAGACCTTGGTTGATAACTGGTGCTCTAACACCTTTATAAAAGGGACTTTGGAATAGTTGTGTTTATTGCTGTGTTAACAACAGACCTGAAATTCTTATGGATCCTGAGGACCATTCATGAAAATTACAATATGAGGTAACAAGGTTAGGGAAATTATTTTTGTTGTTCATGAATGATTAAGAACTGAGATGAATCCATTTCAAATAATTGCAAAAAATTTCAAGAGATTTTCATGCACCTGATCCTGGTCACATTTAAGATGAGAGACGGATGGCAGAGGGAGGCCTCTACTATCAAGCCTCAGCACATACTTACCACATACAGATTTCCAGATCCACATGTTTTGCTCCAGGCACCCCCACCCCCACCCCACCCAACCCACTGATGGTAGAGGGAGCATACACCGACTGGCTGTTTAAGTTGAATTTTTTTTCAGACCTGTGGATGTACAACTGGCTTGTCACAGCAGACTTAGGAGTCCTCTCCTCCTGCCACCATCCCCCTCTCTTCTTCCCCCAAAGGCACCTTGACTGATAATGAGAGAGGGAATGCAGGTACGGCTGGGACTTGGGGGGTTTCAATTAACGCCCTGCAGATTAATAAAGAGTAATAAGGTGTACTGCGTTTATGTGTGCGTGTGTGCATGTGTTTTTTTCATGTGTATGTGTGTCCACATGTGGTGAAAAGGCCCCTGACGCTTAGCGTGATGAAGAAAATGAAAAAGAGAAAAGGGCTGTGAAAAAGCAGTGGCATGTGACTGTTGTGTGGAGCAACCTTACACCACTGCTCTGACTGGGTATTTTCCCAAGGGCTTTTAATTGGTCATCTGCTTCATGTCACTACAGTATGATTAACAACAGGAGATCTTGGTGTCATTTTTAACTCTATATGCACATATACTTAATAGTATTTATGGTGGACATTTTCTCAGCAAGCCATTCTGTGTATTTACATTCACCTCTCCATAGAACAGTTTTTATTGTTAGTGGCGGGTCCGCTATTCATGCTGGATTAAGATTTCCTACCTAAGCATGAGGGAATGATGCATACATGTAATCCAGTGTCACTCTTTGAATTTAAAAAAAAATTAGTTTAGCCTTGCTGTTTACTGTCAGATCTTTCATATCAGAGCTCTATAACTGCTAATGTAAAACTTAGCAGTTATAAACTTGTGAAGCAATTTTAGAATACACAGTCACAGATGTTAGCATTCATCCAAAATTAGTCTACATAGCAAGACATTTCAGGTATTGGAGGAAGGAACAGAACAGGAAGAAGGAGCAGGTTGCAGGTGACAGGCTGCACACCTCCAGCTTAGCAAGGTAAACAACACAGGTTTGTTTGACTGCACTGTAAACAGGCACGCCAAATACTCTTCTGCTGTGTTTCTCACAAAGTAACTCTCAAGAACTGGATGTCCCTCCAAAATTGATGAATAGACAAAAAGAAAACTGGTCAGGGAGGCTTCCAAGAGGCTTACAGCAACATTAAAGGAACTGCAGGAATTTCTGGCAAGTACTGGCTGTGGTATCTCCCATATTCTTCATATGGATAGCCTATGGGGTAGGGTAGCAAGGGTACCCAAAAGACTGACTGCTGTAATAAAATCAAAAGGTGCTTCAACAAAGTATTAGTGTAAGGGTGTGCACACTTATGCAACCAGGTTATTTGAGGGGTTTAATTTTTCATTTTTCCCCCTCAAACATTTCAATTTGCTTCTCAATTGTTCAAGTTATAGGTCACATTAAAGGTGGAAAAAGTTCTGACATGATTTATCTGTCTTGTTATTTTACATTATAAGAACCTGGCATTTTAACAGGGATGTGTAGACTTTTTCTATCCATTGTATTTCAACTCCTCAGGAAATACTAGCAAAACTGTCTTCATGGCTTAATATTATTGGGAAAAAAGTTGTCTTTTTCTAATTAGTGTGAAGTGACGCTTTATAAGGAGACCTGTCTGAGTGGCAGGTTATTGATGTCATGTTTTGTCAAGTGAAACTCCATGTTGCATTTCCCATGGTGTCTCATAGAGCCTAAATAAATACCCACACAAACAAACCCAAACACACCCTGGTGCCTCTCACTAAACAATGTTTGTTTTACAGAGTGAATTCACCTGAGCTCTACCAGTTTCACACTGACCGCAAGCAATGCTTACCTTGTTCTATCTCTACCTCTCTCACTTTGTCACCACTCTCTTTGCCCCCCTTCCCCCCTCTCTCCCTCTCTTTCAGTACAGTCTCTCTCCAGTATAGTAAAGGAATGCACCTACAGCTATGACTGTCTACATTAACCTTTCCATGCTGGATACATAACTTGCAAAAGAAAAAAGTTAAGGCACTCTGTCTTTTCAGCGTTTTCGTAATCCCTGACTGTGTTTGCGGTGTTTGAATAAGCCGAGTTACAGGATTCATTCATTCATGGTAACCTAGATTGCCTATGCTCTGTCAAACCTGGAAGCTTTTGTCTCAACCACGTAGCATGCCCTGAATATCTCAAGCATGCAGGATAAATATTTACATTAGCGAAAGCAGGATTTGAGGTATGTTGTTATTGGTAGATGAGAAGGCATTTGTTGTATTTACTGTATGTGTCTGGGCGTGAGCATTTTATGTGTAACGTGTGTGTGTGTGTGTAGTTCAGGGAAAATATACGCAGTGTACAGGCCTGCAGATCTGAAACACAGATAACACCTGACTGTGTATATGTGTGCGTGAGAAGGGCTTGTCTGTGTATGACTTTGGCGTGTTCTAACCTTGATTTATGATGTAGTGTGTTTTTTGCTGTGCTGTAAGTCTGTGAGTGAGTATTTAGGGGTGAAAAGGACGCTTACAGGTACCCTGCGGCTTGTACATATATGTGAAACAAAGTCCCGGGCCCCTGGGACAAGCAGCTGCAAGAATGTTTGAGTGACACATGACTCCACCTTAATGCATATGGGCATATGGGTATATATAGGAATAAGGAATGTATCGAGGGCCTTTTAAATGTCAACAACTACTATAAAGAATTTGAGTGAGAAAAGCTGTGAGAAAAATTTAAATAATAAAGTGTAACACAGTACAGAAGTATCTGACTGAGGGTACAGGTGCATGCAGAGACGGCAACTGACAGACAGTTGGAAACTAGTCAGTCAAAGACCAGATTACTGAGTGGATGGAACCTTGTCTCTGCTTTGGTGACGTCTAAATCGGCACACCCACAGAAATCTGGGACGATCCCTTAAAGAAATGGAGACAGAGAGTCATGGAGAAAGAAAAAAGTGGGGGAAAGCAACAGAAGATGTGACAACAAGGAGGACAACGTATGATAGGCCAGAGTGTGGAGGAGAGAGAATCAATCAGTCTTCAAGGGCCTGTTGATTACACATTCTACAGCCTTCTCCATCTTCGTTAGGCTTTAATTAATTCATAATACTGAAACAAATTACCTTTGCATGGATGAAAATTACACCTAAATGTGGCGTGGCAGTTTGGCATTTGGTGATTAAATTATCTATGGAGATTGTGGGAGTTTGATAGAGCAGCGTTGTCTTGATGGAGTCGTGTAACATTATTAAGTTTGAAATAACAATCCTCTCATTTCCTACGCAGGGACCATTTGTAACAAAGAGAGAGAGGAAGATACAGCGAGAGGAGAGGAGAGGAGAGGAGAGGAGAGGAGAGGAGAGGAGAGGAGAGGAGAGGAGAGGAGAGGAGAGGAGAGGAGAGGAGAGGTCTTCCAAACAACACAGAGATGTATTGTGCTTATTGAGTCGTTCTACCCAAAGTCTGTTACATTTGAACGTGCTGCCTTTAGATAATAATGAAAACCTTTCATTTTACTTTTAGTAAAGATTTTGTATCATTTTTTGCCTTTATTCTGCTGTCTGCAACTTTGCGAGACTGAATAGACTGAGGGATATGTTTTTTTTAATCCACTTTTTGCTGAAAACTGACTTATCACACAGAAAGGGCATCTAGTGCGCCATCAAACTCAGAATGAGTGTCTTTATCAACCCAGAGCACTGGTGTAGGGAATTCTCCACAGAAATTTAAAATATAAAATATAATCATAAAAAATACATATAATAAGAGTACTTTCTCTCAACAATACAATAAAACAGCCTTGGAGCAGAAGAGAAAGCAGGAGAGCTCAGTTTTGAAGAATGATATCAGAGTTAAGGAATAGAATGGTCAGGAGTCTTTTCTTCTCTTTTTATAGGTATAGATTATGGTAAGCAGATAGCCGCGCAGCTTTATCTTTGTCTGAGCTACTCGCTTGCTACTCGCGTTAGAAGCTTAAAAGAAGAAACGCAACAGCTCCAGTATAGTCTCATCCTGCCTTTGTCCAGGCCTTGGTGCCAAGAAAACAGGCAAAGATAGTTATCATGTGTAGATGCAGCCCAAGCAACATTGTGTCTGTGCTGTCGAGATGCAGCGTCCAAGGGTTATATAGTGCACATTTTCTATGAATAAAGGTTGGATTTACAGTACTGTGCAAAAGTTTGGAATAGGAAGATGTGTGAAAAATGCTGTAAAGTAAGAATGCTTTCAAAAAAATGTTAATAGATACATTTATCAATTCACAGAAAAGTGAATGAACAGAAGAAAGATCTTAATTAAATCTCTATGTTTGCCCTCAAAAAAGCATAAATTCTTCAAGGTACACTTGCACAAAGTCAGTGACTTAAACAATTATACCAAACAGGTGTAAAATGTCAAAATGTAGGCTGAAACACAATCATTAACTGAAACAGCTGTATAGGAGGAATACAGTGCTGTACATGATGATGATCTGTAGGTGAGATAAATAGCAGGTAAAAAAGGTCATTTCCGATTGTAATTTTAGGCTCCTGTCTCTGTGATTATATCAATATCATTGTTCATTCAGCACATGTAGTTACCTGTAGTGTTACCTTGCTGTTTAGTCTTTTTTGTTTCACTCCATTTGTCATCTATCTAAATAATCAAGCAAACAGAAAAACAAAAATAAAAGATGGTGTCACCAAGCTCACTAACTTGAATGTAGGGCATCAGTTTGGTTCACAGGACCTCCAGCCCTCCAGCACGTTTGAGTAAATTACACTACAGCACACATAAGGAACAGCAAGCTGTTTGCTCACATACTGCGTGCGTGCATCAATGTACTGTACATGTGTTTGCAAGTATGTGTGTGTGTGTGTGTGTGTGTGTGTATGCGTGTGTGTGTTTGTGCACAATATCTTGTTTGCGCTCTCACTAAAGCCATTGTAGAGGAAAACCTCCTCCGCAGGCAAGAGGAGCCTCCGTGTCAATTATCCTGCCCTGAACCTGCGATCTCCTCTCTTCTCTCCCTCTCTCCTCCCTGCCTCCCATCATCCTCAGCTCCTCTAATAGGCCCTCTCTCAGGATGATGAGAGGACATGCTCTCCTCTGATGGCAGCGCAGCGCAGCTCACAATGCTCTGTGTCAGGGCAAGATTAAGACAGGGCAGAGGGAAAAAAACATTCCCATCAGACATGGAGGGCTGTGTGTGTGTGTGTGTGTGTGTGTGTGTGTGTGTGTGTGTGTGTGTGTGTGTGTGTGTGTGTGTGTGTGTGTGTGTTTGTGTGTGTGTACGTGTGTACTGACAGGTATTAGACTATCAGGTATTGTTGCTTCCTCAAAGGGAACATGCCAAACACGGGGGTGAGATACTAATAAACACAGACATGAATACAAGCCTCTTTACTACAAAGTGAGCACGCACAAACGGGCAGGATGAGCAGAGGAGGCGAGGGGGACACAGGGAGAGGGAGAGAGCGACACACACACAGAAAAGGAGAGAGAAAGAGGGAGAGAGATGTATAAACTGTCAACACTGTCACGGAAATGGCCCTCAAATTAAGCCGAGCGTGTGGTTCTACAAGGGACTCTGGGAAATTGCCTTTTATCGCTTCCCAAACAATGGGCCGTCTGACAGCATTGCATACGATAAAACACACACACACACACACATACATGCACACACGTCTGACAGTGCTATGCCCGATAACTCAGCCAGCCACTATTTACATTATTCCTCCACTGAGCCTCTCTCTCTCTTCCACCCTCCCTCTGTCTTCTTCAGCGACTTTTACTGTCCTCAGCAGCCGCACGCTTTCATGTGGTTAATATCATGCAAAATAACAGCTTCTTATTTTCCTGCTGCCCCCCCACCCCTCCCCCACCCCTCCGCATCCCATCTTTAATGGGGGCTAAGCGCTGTAAGCTGACTGAGCGCGAGGGCCTCTTATACACACACTACTGTGGTTATCTCTCCTCTCTGTTTATCATTGTTATTATTATTAATGCTCTGCTGTAACCGCAGAGCCCAAGACGAGAGCCGAGGAGAGGAGAGAAGGAGAGAGGGATGAAGGGGAGGAAGAAGAAAAGACAGGGCGGCGGAGGGTGGAAGTGCTCCTGTGATGTGATTCTTGTTAAATAAACTGCTATTTACCACCATGACAGGGAGATTATTTACAAACACATGCAATTACCCCCCCACCACCACCAAACACACACACACACACCTCCGTCCCTGGCTCCCTCATCCTCCTCTTTGCCTCTGTTTCTGAGTCATCTGTCTGATGCTCCGTGAGGGCCATGCTGGTCGGAGGATTATGACGGGTGGCAGTGTAATGAAATGCTCTTCCGCCGTACTGTATAAAGATGATAGAGGCCTGCAACATGTTGTTATTGAAGGGATTTGTAATGCACTGAAGTTATGGATAATGAGGGAAGTGCTCACCAGAGCCAAAAAGCCACTGTAAACTGTAATCTCATACATGCACAACTCCAATAAAGCAATTTCTTGACGCAGTCCTCTTGATTTCTTAATCAAACTGTACTCACTTAGCCAGTGGGCCAGACATAAAGCCTGGTGTAGCCTCGTCAGCTTTTCAAAGGACCACATTTTTTATGACACACATAAACAGATTTCTTTTCTATAAAAATATAAATGAACCATTAAATACTCTTAGAAGGTTGATTAGTTAAATGAGCAGCTTGACACAAAAGAAAAACTGATGTTATGTCAGAGTGAAAGGAAATTAAAGTGTACTGCTGAGTGAGTTCTCAGTATCAAGCTGAAATTCAGTTTGAAGACCAGTAGAATAAAACTACAGCAGCGTCATAAACTGTATATAACATGGACAAAGTCTCTGTGACGTCACCCATAGGTTTTTGAAGATCCGCTGTGAAGCTCAGTGTGGGCGGCTCCGGCCGTTGCCATCTTGGCAGTACCTTACTCAAGCTAATCCAAAGGGTAAATCTGAGGCAGGACAAATGGAGCCTTGCGGCTGAACGTCACCTGTGACTGCACCCTCCTCTCACTCAAAGCAGCCATGTCCTTAATTATGCAGAACTGTAAGCCCTAATTTAATTAAAACAGACTGCACAGTTGTCATGAATGGCGTAATTAGCTATAGAGACCAAAACAATGTGTTATACAAGGCTGTTTATTTTTGCTGTAAAGTTGGGTATTTTAAAATACTTTTTCAACAGTTAATAAGACTGAATGAATATTTAAAGGTTTTGTTTTACTGTGTATCATTTGACAACTGTTGCACGTCATTGGAGTGATTTTCTATGTCTAACACTATAGAGGTGACTGAGGATGTCACTGGCATTGTCTGATATGGGACACCTTTTGTATTACTCCCATAAAAGTTTCAGCGCACCATAAAACCCACTGGAGTATCTCTAGTCACAAATCAGCCTAGTCGATTAAAATAAAGTTAAGTAAGTAAAGGATTTAAATTAGCACAGTGTGCTTAAATCCAGGAATTGGACTATTGTTAATTGGAACTCATGTATTATTCCACACCTGTCCAGCTGATCAATGACATGGGCTGGGTTGGTGGGGATTCATTGGACCAGTGAGATGATCAAATAGTATCCAGGAAGCCCAGTTTGAGTAACAGATCCATGAGTTTGACTGTACAGCATTTATAAATGTCTAAGGCAGGACTCTAAAAAGCAATCATGGCAGTAATCTTTATTCTCCAATGTGACAAGTATCAGTTAACCAGTGCAACTGCACAATTCACATTATGAAGAAATCTACAAGGAAGGTGCACTCTCAGGTTATTTGATTGCCAACACAGTGTGTTTTTCGAAAGTAACGTTATGTCGCACTAAAAGTTGAGCCAGATTTAAAGTTTTTTTAGACAGACAACCCTGCCTTTCTACAGTAGCCCATGACCTCATTGAAATGAACGAGGGGGCTGCATTTTTGCATTCTTTCTTACTGGTCTCTCCACAAAATAGCAGTTGTCTGACAAAACACAAGGACATGTCATTGGCAGCACCTGTGCCGTGTCATATGTTATATCAACACACAAAATAAGGGATCAGAGAGACAGAGGAGACAGCTGATCTACACCCGGCAGGAGAACATCTGCCACATATATGAAAAGGGTGTGTTTTATGAAAGGTGCTATAGTTTGTCAGTCAGTTTAAAAGTCCTTCTCATTCTCATCTGGTAACTGACGTCTCCTTTGCAAATGTTACAACCCCACCATGAAAACACTGTGACCTCAACTCAGTAACTTTACTTTTTAACTCTAAAGGCCCTGTGGTCGCCACACACACACACAAAGCAAACACACACATATATGTCATTGTCACTTTACACCAAATCTGAGCTGCTTCGTTACGAAAAAGTGCAAACTCTCGAGGGACCACTACAAAGTACAAGAATACGTGGTGGAAGTTGAAGGTCCTCAATCTAGCCCAAGACATTGTTTACACTGTTACCTTATAGAAGACCTTTATTTGTGGGTTTGACACAATGATATTTTGTTGCTTTTCATGACAGTTGGTGAAATGGTTACATTTTGACATGAAATGATTATTGAAAATGAGGTCTGTTGGGGTTTTTTTAACTGCTGAAGAAATGTGTCACCATGTGCTGCGTGCTGCGCCACTTTGGTTTTCAAACAGGTGGATGCTTTATTAGCTGGGCCATAAATTACTTTCAAAATCTGATTAAAGAAAGGGTTAAAATGTTTTAGTCCCACATTGTTTCATAATTATAATTTCACATGTTTTTACAAGCAGCCCCTCAAGCAACAGGCTACAGATCCATTTGGCATCAGTCATGTGACCCTCGTCCTGCATCTCATAATGCAGTGGTTCTCAAACTTTTTCAAGTCAAGGACCCCTTAACTGACGCAGACCACAGACCCCCATTTGATAAGATTTTGTCCCAGGATCGCCCATCTGATAGGATATTGGGTTTTTAGATGTTTTATTACAGAAAACATATGAAACACATGACCAAAATAGTCATACATTCTGTCATTGTGTTACTAATGGATTGATTTATATTCAAACTAAATGATTCCCCTTTTTGCTGGGGACCCCTGGAACCCTCTCAGGGTCCCCTGGGGGTCTCCGGACCCCACTTTGAGAACCACTGTCGTAATGATCCCTCTACCATCCTGGAGAGGAGGAGAGGTGGGTGTCGGCCATTACACCTTACTTATTATTCATCACCCCCTTCACTCACACCCATCCGGCCATTCAGAGGATGGAGAGAGGCTCCAGTGAGGTGTTTGTGTTTGAAAACTCCACCCCTGACAATATGCCTCCCATTCCGCCAAAGTGGTCTGATGATCTTGTCCCTCAGGGGTCCTTTAAAAAGGATGTGTGTGTGTGTGTGTGTGTGTGTGTGTGTGTGTGTGTGTGTGTGTGTGTGTGTGTGTGTGTGTGTGTGTGTGTGTGTGTGTGTGTGTGTGTGTGTGTGTGTATTACCTAGAAAAAGCCTCAAGGGCCTTTTCTTGACACTGGAGGGGATGAAATGAAGAGAGTGAAAGAAAGTGAGTGGAAGGGATGAAAGGAGGGGGTAAAGGGCAGTATGAAAAAAAATGTTTGATTGGATGATGCTGACAGTTTTATGTGAAACCTCCTGGGTTTCTATGGCACGTGCGTGCATACACACACATACTCATGCATATACACATATTATTACTGTCGTACATATAAAAGCATCAGACATAACCCAAAGCACTTGCTACTCGGAGAAGAGAGAATCAAACGAGTGTGGGTTTTTGTATGTGCGTGTGTTTGTAATACGAATCATAGGCCAACAGGACTATTCATATAGCCTGTGGCTTGTAACCTACACCTTATGTGTAATATGACCCTCAAGGGGTAAGGTGAAAGGAGAGAAGTCTGATCTCAAAATCACTACACCCAAACCTGCAAAAGACACACACACAATGGCTTGTTATCTTATGCGTGTGTCACCGTGTTTTTATGAGCTCCATAGAGGTCGTATTCAGAGTACTGAGAGGAAAGCCTGAAGACTGGTGTACAGTTCTTTACACTTCCTTGCTCTCCCTTCCCCTCTCTTCATCCCTCCCCTGCCGAGTCCATTAAAGACCTGCAAGTTTATCAGACCTAATGTAGCGTTAGCATATACAGGTTTTGCCTGTACCACACTCTATTGTCCCTATCTCTACCACTCACTGCGCACAACCCTCACTAATACTATCTCTGCCATTCACAGCGGATTGGCCCCGCTAACGATGCTAATTAGCAAGTGAACACAATGCACGCTTCATCTCCCCTCCCACCTGTCAGGAGTACATGCGGCACAGCCTCAAAAAACAGAGAAAATAACTTCCCTCTCTTCTCTCCTCCTCCTCCTCCACCTCCTCCTCCTCCTTACCACCCTCTTTTGCGTTAGCACCGTTTTATGTTTTGTTTGGTTTTGCTGTGAAAACTCCAGGAGAAACTTTGCTACCTGTGCCTTTGTATGTGTGTGTGTGTGTCTCCTCCCAGTGCCATTTTGTTTGATAAGAAAATGGAGAGGGAGGCATGGAGGGTAGAGGAGAGAAACAAGAGAGACCAAACAAACCAGGGGCTTGACAGACACGAGAAGAGGGGAAACGAAGAATATGAAAAGATCCCCTACTGTTTACAGTTGTAACCTCTGTTCTCCGCTTCGTGTGAGTCTTTGACAGAGGACGGAAAGATTTACTGTAGAAGGGAAAGAAAGAGAAATGGGGAGAGCAGGAAACGCAACACCAAAGGTATAGACTGCTGGCCACCTAAAGCCTACACTACACCCCAGTAACCATTTTTATCCCTTGGTCCACACCTTGAGGGCATTCCTCAGTTCACCTCTCAGATGAAAAGAGTGAATGTAGCCTTTCTGATGCTAAACAGAGTAGTGTGTTTCTTCTCCCCAGAGGATGCAGAATCCTGTTTCATCAATTCAGCCAGCTGCCCACACACACAAGTGCTTGTTGAGTGCATGTGCGTGGGCTAATGTGTGTGTGTGTGTGTGTGTGTGTGTGTGTGTGTATAAGCAGAACATATTGTGTAAGTGGTAGTTAGAATGCAACAGCAAACGCTGCTCTCTAAAATGGTACTCATATTCTGAAGGGCCTACAGGGTTTCAGTGGCGCTTGCTAACGAGGCATTCATACTGATCCATTACAGAGTACCACACACACACACAATATTAAACCCACCCATGAATGATGTCCTTAAAAAATTGCCACATGCTGTCATCTATCTATCACTCTATACTGTTTTTAGGAGTTTTGACAAATAAAAACGAGAACTGTGATATATAATAATAATAATAATAATAATAATAATAATAATAATAATAATAATAATAATCAGTTATTTAGCTGATTCTTTTTATCCAAAGTGGCTTACAATTGCTATATTTGTCAGAGGTTGTACTCCTCTGGAGCAACTAGGGGTTAAGTGTCTTGCTCAGGGACACCTTGGTGGACATAGGAACACAGTAGGAATCCAACCCAGGTCTCTCAAGTCTAACAATTAGCCACGCTGCCCCTGGTGGCCAATACGAGGCCTCGTAATGTATGCAGACGTCACAGTGAACCAGGAACACATGCTTGCCCCTTCTCTGTAATACTGTAATACTTATCTCTGTTTCAACAAAAATAAAGCAAAAAGTCAGTCCGTAGCTGGTTCTGATGACTTCTGGTGACTTTGTCAGCAGTTTTCTCTCTCCAGTGAAAGACACTATTCAGCCAGAAGGAAAAGTGGGTTATTAAAGGAGTCCTCCAAAAAACTCAACAGACAAAGGTAGCTCTTTTATTTTTTATTTTATTTATTTATTTATTTTTTACAAATTTGGTATTAGAGCTCTTCATGCTTCTCTCTCCTACTCTAAAGCTGTCAGAGCAAACATTGGTGTTTCCACAGCTGCAAAGAGACAAAAAAATCTCCAATAACAGGAGACAAAGTTACTTTCTGTCCCACACAGTTTATTCAACTTGCAAGCAAGCAGCAACATTAACAGACTAAGCAGAGTCAGGTTAATGCTCTGACACAAGTCCACAGCATTGGCGCTATCTGTGGCCAGATATACTGTAGGCTTATAAATACACACAGGCATAGAGACACAGTGCAATCTTGATTGCAGTTTGTTGTTTTTCGCCTTTGAGTTCAGCTCTATCCAGGAGCACTGGGGCTTGGTTTACACACACAGAGCCTGACCAGAATATGGCGTACTTTGCTCAGTTAGAAGATCATCCGGTCGTTACAGAGATGGCCAACACTATTCGTTTCAGTCAATCTCTTTACTATAAACTATAAATATTATCTTTGGAGAGATGTTTTAAGAGAGTTTTAGAACATTGCATGATAAGGATATATCCTGAAGTACTGAATACATCCTAGCAGATTTCTTCAGCAATCTTTAGTTCAGGCTAAATCAGTCTAAAGCTAGCAGGAAGAGACTTTCAAAATGTTTCTGTTTAAGACCCAAGCACGTTAAGGGATTCCTCCATGTCAGCTATTGTTTGCAGGTATTCAGAGACAGACGGCGAGCGTCTGTATTTTTGATTTTCTATGCTCCTTGTCGGTGGCATTTGACTGTTGATTGTGCACTATATGATTGACCATTTTGATGAAACCATCTCCCAAATGTACCTTTCTGCTTTTCACTGGCATATAAATGTGCATAAATACGTCTCAGTATTGTTTAATTTCAAAATATCTCCAAAACAGCACCCCTCACCTCATGTGGTAAACGGTAAGCCTCAAACTGACTATAAGTAATGGTGGGTGTACTTGATTCAAATCGTTTACATAATATGCAATTTAGATTTTGTAAAATAATCCAATAACTAACTACCAGTAGATATGCGTTGGATGTACAATAAAACACAAGAACCATTCAGGACACGGAGTACAATGGATATCCCACAAACAGTCCTCATGTGTTATTCAGCAACAGCAATAATACCATGGTACGCACTGGTATGAATCAAACAGGCTGCGGCTACGTTATTTTAAGGAATACATTTTGACGACAAGCTATCAGCTATATTAACTCTAATTGAGCCCTCATCACCAAAACAAAATATCACTCACGCCGTGGAATGACCACTGCAGTTACGAGTACATGCTGCAAGTCAAACATTGTGTAAGTGAACATCACTCTACACTTACCAAACTTCATTGCCCCACAGACATAGAAAACAAATGACTACTGATGCAGACAGGTATTGATAAATGACATATTGATGATGCGCTTAGTGTGTCATAAATTGAAATAAAATCAAGCTTACCTTTTAAAACTACATTAAACGTAAAGTCATTCTAATAATTTAAGGGATTTATTAGATGAAAGAAAAAGTCTGACTGACCAACCACCAGCACATGGCGAAAGTTTGACTAATTTTACTTGTATGGATTCCACATAAAAGATCCTGCTCCTGTCTAGTTAATGGTCAGAAATGAGATAAATGGGATAATACTAACCATCTCACCATATTTACTAAAACAATGTTAGACACTTCAGACCTATCTCTAGCTCACGATCACTCACAGTGTGGCTACATCATCCCGTGAGAAGCCGACACTGTTCCTTAGAGACAAAGCAGAAAACAGAGACAAAGCTGGTGAATATAACCACAGAATAAAAACTGCAATCATTTTACATTGTGTATACATTTGTAAGTTTGATCATTTGGAGTAAAGAATTCAAAGAAACTCCCCAAGTCATAAAACTTTCAGTAGGGACAATGAGACCATCCCATTTTTTTGAGCTTGTAAGCTCAGCAGTGCAAAACTGTTCCATTCCTTTCATCACAAGGTCAAGTACTTTGAGTATAAACAATGACTACAGCCTCACAGCAAACTCAGAAAGCAGTGCTAAGCACATATTCTCTCTCTTTGTACTTCATTATAGCAGTGTGTGTGTGTGCTTGAGAGAGAGAGAGAGAGAGACAGAGAGAGTGCTCTTTGTGTCTCTCTCAATCCTTTTAAGACATTGATTTCTCCATACGATGGACAGAAGGCTCAAAAAGGGGACAAAGATGGAGTGATGAATGGCTGCTGTCCTCAAGAGGAATGCTTGTTTTCTCATCTCTCCTTGATGAGGTCACAGGCAAGACACTGGATCACAGGTCATGCAGCCATATAGATTGACATCAAAAAAACACACACAAAAAACTGACTTCATTCTGTTCAGTAGGTCTCCAGCTGCAATCACCTAGAAATGGCTGCCACTAAAGATGTCATCCTTCACATAAACTCTCCTTTACTCACATACATGCTGTAACACACAGAGACATACTGCATGGACACACCTACACAGAAGTAACTTATAAGGATAAAACTGGCACCGAGCCTAGTTCCACAGCACAATGTACTGTCTGATTGTGAATAATGTTATATACTGTATATCCTAGAAATCCCCACATCTCAGTGTGTTTGTGTGTGCATGTGTGTGTGTGTGTGTGTGTGTGTGTGTGTGTGTGTGTGTATGTGTGCATCCAGGGGTCAGAGGTCAGTGAGTGAGGGACTGGAGAATGCTCATGGAGCACACAACCAAATTCCGGGCTAAACAAAGCGCTATCTGTGTGTTCTACAACAAGAAGGCTTTAGGACACACTGAAAGGTGAACACGTTGGCCTTCGTCTGGATGACTGCATGGTGGATGCAAGATCCTCGCTGCTGTTCTCTTTGCTGCTCTTTTTCTTTCAGAAATGGTTCTTGGCATGCGGCTGTTCCAAAAAAGCACAGTTCTTTCCTCTCCGCTTTCAATTTAGAGGAGTGTTTTATTTGTATACTCTTTTCTGCGTTAACCTTTTTCCTTTCCGTCCCTGGTTTAGAGCAGTTGGATTTTTAAGAGTTGGTACAAAGTGTCTGCGTGTGCGTGTCTAAATTCACACATACATTTTACCTGTGCATACATTCATGTACGCATGTTTGTGTGTGTGTGTGTGTGTGTGTGTGTGTGTGTGTGTGTGTGTGTGTGTGTGTGTGTGTGTGTGTGTGTGTGTGTGTGTGGCCTTGCTGTGGAACGCAGACGTCAAGAGAAGCTGACCTCCCCTGAGGCCCGAGTCTTGTGAGAAGCGGGAGGAGAGAGGTAGGGTCCTCAGAGAAGCATAAACAAACACACATGGATTAACACTCAAGAAACAACCTGTGTCTAAAGTATGTAGTTTAGGCCAGGTCAGAATCATTACTGTTGATACAGATTTGCCATGTACAATACCTATCCTGATGAGAGAAGCAGCCAGACAGGTTTCCCTAGTTCAGTCATATTATCTGAACCAATTATTTTGAAAATTCACTTCATGAAATAATCCCATACTGTCCGCTAGACCATCTCAGCGACCTGTTGCTTGCCCTAGTGAACCTGGTTTTAAAGCTGTGACAAGAGGCGGCCACTAGCTCTTGTGCTCTTCACAATGAAATAGGGGCTTCCAATGTTATCATAACTGAGAGGACAGATGGCTACTAAAATAAGACAAAAAAACAGCCCTCCAAACAGTCATGCAGTACTTACAGACATGTTATGCAGGCACACACACACACACACACACACACACACACACACATATTCACACCTGTTCTCCCCTTCTTCTCTCTGTTATTGAACTGCTTTTATTCTCTCGGCCTTACATTTTTTCTGTCCTCTCTGCTCCCCTACACTCTTGTCTTTCAGACTAAACAAATGTAACTTGGCTGGGAAACAGCTCTGGATCCAGATGCCGTCTCTCTCTCACTCCCTCATCCTTCACTATCCCCACTGACCTTTGCCCCGCCACCCTCTCGGTCTGTGGCGGACTAAGAGTGCTCCCTCCCCAACATGAAAGTTGAGAGTTGCTCTTCTTCTCTTGTCAATACACTCTTCTCTTTTAGGGGCTGGCCGTTGCTTAACCACGGCACAATTTTGATAACTCTGTTACTTTTACAAGTCCCCTGGAAAAGAATGAGATGGGGGAGTAATCTAAGTAAGAGGGACCCTATCACACCTCTCCCATCCGTCTGCATTTTATCACTTCAATGAAATACTTTACGTCACTTGAGAATGTAAAGAAGCTATTGTATGTTTTTAAAATGTCAGCCAATAAAAATTACATTACTGTGACCTGAGTAAATCACTTTGGATCGCAATACAGACTAATCATGCAGAAAGATAACACACATTCATATTGTATGTATACACACACATGCAGGATTAGTGATGACAGGGCCCAAAATGCGGGTATGAGGTGAGGGCTCTAACATTCGTTTCTGACTGGGAACTGTGGCTTTTTAAACAGAAGTAGGACCCACCACAGGGCAGAGAGAGAGAGCCACGCAGACAGACAGACAGAGAGAGAGAACTTTTTAAGCCCTGTGGTTATATTTCCCTGGAGCCTACCCCAGCTTTACAACTCCATTAACTGCTCTAGTGCAGATTTTAGCCCGCTTCGGCCCAGATTTGTTCTGAAATAAATCACAAATGCAGGAAAGGAAAGTCCAAAATGTGGGTCCCTGAGCACCTTTGGTATAATTCCTTCCACTGGCCAAGGGGAGGGAGCCAAAAATTAGTAAGACTACATCTCCCACTCCCCACAGCCCAAGCAGGGCCAACCCAAGACGCAGGACTACCTGACTTACCTTCTGATTTAAGATTGTAACCTTTTCCTCTTTACTTATTCCTTGAATTTAGCATCAGTAGCTTGTGTTTTGAGTGTCTGTGTGTTCTGTATGTATGTGTATGTATGTGTGTGTATGTGTGTGTGTGTGTGTGTGTGTAGGGGGTCTCCAGTGATTCCCTAAACCGCGCAGCCAGTCTCATTTCAGCGCTTTTCTAAACATCACCTCTCAAAGCTCATTCCCGAATAAAAGACAACATGGAAAGAAAAACAGGACAGCAGTAGAAAAAGGAGGAAATGTTATTTAAAAGGTACCAGACCGCAGCATTTTCCACTGATATTATATACTCCCTGCCCAATCCAAAATATATACGGGCCACAGGCCAAGAATGTAAAAATAAAACACATAGACTCAACATCTGGAGCAAACTGAACAAAACCCTCATTTAATCTGCCCTGAATACTGCTCTCTACCATTCTACCTCTGGCCTGTCTCATTGACACACACACTCACTCATATTCATGCGCATGCACACATTCTTTGTCACATGCACACCTACTGTCCACAGGCCTGTAGACTGCAAATAAATGCATGAATATGTAGTTTTAACTAGATTTGACATGCATGAGCACAAGCCACCCACAGAGTCTAACAGCTGATCATCTTTCAACACAATTTCATATGTAAAGAACACTTTTCGTTCATAATTCACCTGAATGTTTAGAACAGAGGTATTTAGAGGAGATTGAGCAAGGGAAGGGGAAAGGAAGGTTTATGCCCAACTGTTTTTATGCACATTTTAGCATAAAATCTTTCATGAGCTCCAACATGTCTACACCTGGCTGATGTGAAACACTAGTGAATCCATAAACAGAAGATGCACTAAAGACTGATGGATTTTTCAAGTAAACAATAAAATCCGTCTTCTTCTTCTTCTTCTTCTTCTTCTTGTCCCCCCATCAGAGCCCAGCAATATACTGCATTATAGTCCCCTACTCAAACAGAATGCTAAAAAAAGACTAAAAATAATGGCAAAGCAGACAAATTAATTAGTAATTCATGAAAATTGTGTGGACTTGTTATACCCTCTTGGGAATACTCAAATAGCACCAGCTGATATACCTGAAATCTGCTTAAAACGTTCACAACATTTGGTAGGACACATACCTAAAGAGAAAAGAGAAACAGAGTGCATGTCTGTTCAACTGCGCATATTTTTCTTTGCTTACGATCAAATGTCCTCACAGTTATACTGTATATTGCCACTCCTTATTATTGGGATTAGGATTTCAGTTAAGTGTTACGATAAAGATTAGTTTAGGGTTTGGTTTATGGAGGGAATGTAGTCAGTAAATTCATTCTTAAGAGTAAATATGTATTTACTCTGTATGTGTGTGGGTCACCATCCTCCCTAGAGTTCCTACTGCCGGCCAGGCTGGCAGTAGCTGTCTGAACTGAAGAGCAGGCTAAGAGCTGTGTAAGTTGTGGGTTTGATCCCTGCCCAGGCCAGGTAGAGGGTGCCAGGCACAGCAAACCACCGGGTACTGCACCTCTGCCAAGCCCATGGGCCACTTTCATAAAATGCATTAACCTCTTCAGCTCCTTTCACTGAGTCAATCTTTACATTATGCATCTTGTGCAGCTGAGCTTTAGTCAAACCCACAGGACCTCATTTTGTATTCTAGTCAAGCTTAAAAACTTTCCAAAGATACCAGATAAGTCAAACACTGTCAGGGGTATACAATGATGCAACAGGAGGATATAACTTTTCCATGCAGCTGTGAAGAAAAAAAAAAGAAAAAGTAGCAACTTGGGTTTGATTATTTCACTAAATAAAGGATATACAAGTGGCATTATTGCAGTGTGGTAAAGAAAAAAATGTTTTAATAAAAGGACAATTACTAAGAGTGAATTCTTTTTTTTAGTTCAGATGTTGTGCATCCAATCCAGTTCACATGAGGAGGAAAAGTTAACAATGAAATCATTCAGGAAGGTATCTGTAATGTGATACACAACCTCACGCACCAACAGTATAAGCCAACGGGACATGGAGATGGAGGTAAAAGGGAATCTGCAAAAATTAATAAAACATACATTTAACAAAGACTCTCTTTGAAATTAAAAAAAAAACATCAGTGGCATAACAAAATTCCACAACAGATTTAATCCTTTAGGGAAAAGCGATAACGCAAGAAATCTGTCAACCATGACTTTGATTACAGACCTGGAGGTTTGTTGCAGCTTGGACCCTAATCCATCTGTTACCTTAAACACAAACAATTTTTCCTATGTCTCTGACAGTATACAGAGTGAGGCAGAAAGATGAGCAGTAAGGACGATAGTGAACCTATGATTCACGTCTAACTTGGCAACACACACAAACATTAAGGCACACCGGGAGAACAAGAGAGACGATAGCGAAGGAGCCTGATAGTCTGCTCACACAGATAGAACTGTCAAGTTTTGGTCAGGTTTACAAGCACAAAGAGGTGTGTGCATACGAGTGTTTGTGCGTGTGTGTGTGTGTGTGTGTGTCTTTGTGTCTGTGTGTATTTTGTCTCTGTAAGCATCTGATAACCTATAACCTGAAAACTCAACCCAGCTCTGCAGTGACAGCAGAACACAGAAGCACATCAAAACCAAACCTCACTGATAGCTGTTTGTATGCACTGCCTCAGGCACATACACATACACATATAGTGGACCAATAATTATAAAGACTGAAAGTTGATATGTATCTATGGCCGTGATTTGTTAAGTGAATGTGAAGCAAACTTTTGAGATGCCGCAAAAAAGAAAATGCGAATTAGCTGCGTTTCAATCAACTGGTTTGGAGCTATTAAACAAGGCTACAGCGTAGTTTCCTCAAAAGGTGGTGATATAGGCTACTTTATGCATGTCTGTAATAAACAGAGTAGAAGAAATAGAGGTCATGAACTGGAAACCAAACTTGTTGTTTGCCAGCCGCCAATAGATCTCATGGAGGAGTTTACTTAGAGGCACAGACAGCGGAAAAAGTTTCTTCTTCCTCTTTCGGAGCAGAAACAGCTGATAAGTCACGTGAGTCAAGAATTCCCTATCAGAACTTTTTGGGAAAAGGTGTTTCCATTTCCTATTATGGGCATTATCATTTTCATCCAAAAGAGTAAGAAAACACCAAGCGAGCTTAAAAACTTTTTTTCCAAACTGTGGAAGTTGTTTTGAACTTTACCATTTCCATTAACCTTCTCTAATGTGATACTTCAAAATACATTGATGGAAACATGGCTTATGAGTTACACCGAACCACTGGATTTATGTCAACGATGAGTTATCAAACCTGAAGCAATATATTTATTTGGGGCTTCGGGGTACACAATGTGCACGCACTCTTGGTTAAACCTCCTTCCTCTTGATCAGAGTACTGTTCGTGAGCGGACAGCATGTAGGCCTACTGTTTCATTTTTCTGACCTGTGCCAAAACACACTCCTCTCTTAGCAGCACACCATGTGCCTGCAGACATCTACATGTATAAGAGACACACAAATGTTTGATCAGTTACGTGACAATGAATGTTTGCCATAATTTTGTAAATTAGACATTGTTCAGAAATGACTTCATTTTACAGATTTTTTAAATGAAAAAATAACATTCAATCTAGGAGGAAGTCTTCTAATCTGTCATGGGGGAGTAGCAAAGGTTTGCAGTTTTCACTAAAAACTTATATTTAAGATGAGATTTATTTAGCTGAGGCTTTTATCCAAAGCAACTTACTATTGATATATATGTCAGAGGTCGCACCCCTCTGGAGGAACTATGATTTAAGTGTCTTGCTAAGGGACACATTGTTGGATGTTTTGTAGTGGGAAACAAACGCTGGTCTCACACACCAAAGGCATGTATCTACTGCACCACCACCATTAGTCTTAATTTTATTGATCATTAAAAATCATCAAGACCCAAAATAAAATGCACTGCTAGTCTGACCAATAAATAAATAAATAATTTTGACAATATATGAAACAGAAAAGCAAGTAAATGTCAGATGATCCTTGAAAACGCTAAGAAAACTTATCAATAAACAATTGCTTATCATGAATGCAGTAGTTAGGTGTAATGTTGATACCCAGTTCATGTAATTCAATTTGCAAAGTAACTAACATATATGATAGAAAAAGTGGAATAGTAATCTTGCTGTTTGACAATGTACTAGTACCAATGGTATTTCTTTAGTTTCAATGTTTTATCTCTTTTACATTTTTGGCCTGCCCTTCTCACTTCAACAACTCTGTCATGTTTAGGTTTCCTTTTTATTGTCATGCCTTTGTTTACAATTCAATTCAATTCAATTTTATTTATATAGAGCCAAATCACAACAACAGTTATCTCACAGCGCTTTTCATAAAGAGCAGGTCTAGACCATACTCTGAAGTTATTTACAGAAGCCCAACAATTACAGACAAGTATATGAAAACACATTGTGTATATCAGTGCAATACAGTGTATTACTGAATTATTCACAAGTAATGTCCTATGGGTTGAGCTTATAACTAACACTGCCAGGCTTTCACTTGTTTTAAAAGACTTTGTTCCATGCTCTGCTCTCTTCCTACACATCCATCGCAAGTTGAATCTTCACCATCTCTCTCTCACTCTCTCTCTCTATCTATCTGTCGCTCTACCTCCTTCGCTCTCTCTCCTGTCCACTCCTCCTCCTCCTCCGGCTTCAGTTAATTCATGAACAGCATCATGATTGAATATTAATAATTCACATCAGCTCTCCCTGATGACTCATTACAACCCTTCAAATAGAGAGGGAGGAAGAGGGGGAGACGGGCATACACAGATGAAAATATGAAAGTGTACACACACACACACACACAAACTAAATGTTTCATCCAAATAAAAGTTATTTTTTTCTTTTACTAACTTCCATTTAAAAGTCTGATACTGAGCCCCAGACAAACATGAACACACACACATACATTCACACATAATAATTGCTTATTTGAATCAGGTAGGGGTGTTGGTGTGAGGGCCATGGCACAGTAAAATAGAGAGACATACAAACCTGACAAGAGCAGAATTATTAAAGGGCTTTAAAGGAATCTTTTGACGGTTTAACAAAAAGTGGTAGCAGAGTGCATAAAATTTAACCTTCAGCTTCGGAGTGAAAACAAAACATAAAAATCGACTTCATTGTATTAACGTGCCAGTGGGAGTGTGTGCAGGCTTGTATGTGCACATGTAATGTATGAGGGTGACATCTTGAGAGTGTCAAGGTAAACTAAGTGAGATATTGGTCACTGAATAACAAGCATGTTATTAAGCCAATTATTAAATATGCATGGAGAATATTCACACTAAATCAAGTGACCTCCGAGACCTTGCCAAGTTCTCATGGCAGCAATAAACTGAAGAGGACTCAATAGAAAAATGTAGAAAAACCATTCTGGTTTGGGGAATAATTTTTCTCAAAGGATTTTCATGTTCTCCTTGAGTGCAGGGAGAAATTACCACTGCTGCACATGTGTTTGTGTAACACACCACACTTTCCTCTAAAACGAACCCCTAATTTTACAAAGTGAGTCTCACACACACACACACACACACACACACACACACACACACACACACACACACACACACACATTGTTGCACAACCATTTAGCCCCATTAGTGGGAAGCAGAGTTTAACACCTTGCAGACTGCGAGGTGTGTCAATCGATGGAGGTTAAACCCAGGGTTCAAATATAAACAGCTGGATAAGTCACAATCAATAGCTCCTATCCCTTGGCAACTGGTCAATACTTCCACACCCCAACCCGGTCAAAGGAGAGCGAGGGAGACACACACAGAGCCGGGCAGAGTTTCTATGTGCCTGTTTTGCGATAAGGACGTTAATGAATATATACGCAGTCACACACACATTGCCCTGGGTTGATAACCTGTTAGCAGAGCTGTGGTAACTCAATAGGAAGCCACTCTGATGGGGGGACAAAAGACAACGGTTCCTATTGATTTTCCTGCCGTGCCAGAATACCTTACGCTGCCAACTCACAGAGCTACAAACGAACACGAGACCAACGCAGCCCAGTCAAGGCAATTCCAGCTCATGAAATGATATTATATCCATGCTGCCATGTTACCTGAAGATTTTATTTTTTTGTCACCTACATGCCTTGTCTTTCTAACTTTATATTTCACTTGTTTTGTTCCCTACCAAGCCAGAAACCATATCTTTAGAGAAGCAGGCCCACAGTGCTAAGAAAAGAATATTATTCCTTGTGTGAGTGTGCACGTGCTGATGCTGCGTGTGTGTTCGACTCAGTGCTAAACCATAGAGGAGATGGACTCCATATGCAGAGTGTTTTCACAGCCCTGAAGGAAACTCATGACCATAGCAGAAAACCCACCAGCTATTTCACTCTGGTCTCATTTGTCTGTGTCTTTGTATGCGTGCATCTTGTGCGAGGGCACGGTGTGTGTGTGTGTGTGTGTGTGTGTGTGTGTGTGTGTGTGTGTCTGTATGTGGGTGTTATTTGTGTAAGCCTGCGTGTGTTCCTTGTGTGATTTTTGTTTCTGCACGTTCTATCACACCCACCTCCCTGTGACCAACCCAAAGTAAAAATATACCTTACTTCCTCGTTAGCATGCCAATCCAAGGGTTGGGATGTGTGCGCTAGCATCTGTGTGTGTTTGTGTACATACCACCAAGTGTGATCAGTGGGTGTCGGCAGTGTGTCTTTGGTGTGTAACAGCAAAGGGCTGTTAGGGGTGCTGTAAGGTACAAATGTGGCCACACACTCATGTACAAACACTCAAAGGACACACAAACATCCACACTCACTAAAAAATTATTAATGTGTATATAATGTAATATTAATGTGTGGTCAGATATTATTAAGGCTAAATTCAATTAGTGATGGTGATGTTAATTCGGGTTTGATATGAGTCTGAGCTTAAGATGACATATTAACCGTCACGTAAATCAGACTGAGAAGGGGAAGAAGACGTTAAAAAGAGAAGGTGATCGCGTGTTAATAGATTTCATATGTTTTTCAATAGTTTCACAGTCACAGGCAGAGTCTCTCACCTTCCTTTTGTTCTTTGCACAACTTGTCCCAGCTATCGGAAGCAGGCATCGTGGGAGAGCGTCCTCGCTCAGTTCTCAGTCTTGCCTCAGCCTCAAAACGCAATCTGCCGCCATTCCCATCTCGACACCGGAGGAGATTGGTTGATTGTTTCTAATGCAGGCTCTAGCGGGGCTTTATCACTGCAATAAAGTTGGGAGCCGGGAGCTATCAGTGATGGCAGGTCGGCTAATACAGCTCAGCCTGAGCCACGCTAATCATTTACAGCAGCGGCCTAAGCAGGGCACACGGCTCTATTAGCCCACTAGCTTCATAAGCCTGATTAGTGAGTGCTTCCTCGTTTGTCGCATGTCTTTCTGTTTGCTTGTCTGTCTATCTGTGGACGAAGAGGCTTTCGGGAAGAAGGTTTCTGAGGGATGCATAGATGGGCAATTGTGACAAAGCAGCCAAGATCAGAGAGTGGATGAAGTGCTGAGAGAGAAGATGAGACATTAGACGCCTGAGGAGATAAGGGCAGTGAGTGCCAGTGTAGGGTAAAAGTATGATTTAGGGTGCAGGTCTGTTGTGGAGAACAGGTGTAAGATGTGAACTTGGCGTGCTAGAAGGAGGGAAAAAAGGCATCAGTGATTACTTAAAGAGCCACAGACTCAGGAGACAGCTGGTTTTTATGATAGAATCAATAACCATTCATGGTCGGCTGCTCTGGAACCAGCAGTTTTTCCTCTAACGCACACAGATCAATACAGGTGATTAACAGAGTTAACCCTTCACTTTCAGACAGCAAGAGATTTGGCCCAATATCCATAGATAACAAGCAGAAGATTAAAACGCATACGGCCGGCCAGAGTATCGACATCACAGCCAAAAGGCGCTGGTTGGATACTGTACAAATAAAGTGTGGAATCACAGAATCAAATTGAAAATACCTTTCCCACTGACACCAAGTCCCACAATGACTCTTACCAAAATTGATTTCAGTTCAGCTCTGCTGAACTTTTATCTTCTTCTTTCTAAATGTTAATAATCCAGCACACTGCCATTGTTAGTGCAGAAAGTAATGAAATAATGACTTACTCTTTGCCGTTTTTGGAACCTGCCCTGCAACATTTGTTGTGTATTGTGTGTTTTGTACAATGAAGCCCTTCCTGCCCTAGGCAGACTCTATGTCTAAGGTCGACCCCTCTCTCTCATTAGTTCTGACCCTCTGCAACCTCCTCTCATCTCCGGTGATGCGATACACTAATTATGGAGAATTGGAGGTGGAGAGCGTCAGTGTTTATAAGCTTAGAAGAGGCAAACAATAATTAAAGCTGGGGTAAACAGTAAGCTGTGACACTGTCTCATAATTTAGCTTTTCTTACCTAATATTTACTGTAATGCTGCGAGAGGCCCATATCAGGTATTAGAAACTCTGGATCCTTTGACTACTTAACAACAGGTGGGCGGGGGTGTGAAACTTTGATTACCTTTATTCATGTGAAAACACACCAAAATACCAAATGCACATATTTGCATGCACAGTCATAGCATTCGTGTACATCTACATTTTTCTATACAGACAAATAGACACGTGCACACATGCTCACACAAGGTGCTGCACTGACAAATCCCTAATTCTCCATGCAAACTGTTTGGCCTGTGTCTGCCTTATGGACATTTATATGTCTGCACTGAAAGACACACACACACACACACACACACACACACACACATTCCAACAGCACACATCAGAAAACATCTGATTCTCTTTATCACCACTGCTTCTATTTCACACTGATCCAAAATAGACATACTTGGAGAAACACAAACAGATGCACACAAGCGCACACACAATCTACCAACCTCTGATCCAAAATACCTCCAAAACAAACACAAAACAATTCCTGGCATTTTTTTTCTCTCTCAGAGAGAGCTCAGCTGCCAGCCAGAAACACCAGACCGAATGGAGTGAAAGCAATCGCAATAGGCCTAACCCAATATTACAACCCCACTGAACACACAAGCACACTCATAAGGACATGCATGCCAATTCAATAAGCTTGCTAAACCCCCGATGGCAAACTATTGAGTGACACACAGAGAAACAGAACTATGAGGGAAAAATAATAGAGAATGACAGAAGTGTTTTGCAATTCAAAGTCACTCAAAAACAATATATATATTCTGGAACAGTATGGTGCCACTAAACAAAAGCCTATGGTTGGCGGCAGAAAGAAAAAAAGAGGTATGTAGAGAGAGGAAGACAGAGAGGGGCTAAGATAACGAACCATTAAACTTGGCACTGCTGTCCAAAATCCTGGGGAGAGAGAGATAGAGCATCTTTAAACACTGTCATTTGACTTTGAACAAAGTGACTTTTGAAGTGAAAGAAGCCGTTTCCCCCTTTTTCCTTTTTTCCTTTTTTTCCTTTCCCTCCACATTTTAATGCTCCCTGCTCTATCATGTAAATCCCCATTCAAATTAGTTGGGCATTAGAGCCCTCAGCAGTAATGTCAGAGAGACTGAATGAGATGGGGGACTTAAGCACCTAACGAACAATGAAATTCCCAAGCCTTGGGACAGGACAATTAAGAAGCAGGCTTAGCCAATGATGAAAATTTATTGCTATCTAACACATATTTCTATTTTCTGAACACTAACCAATTTGAATGTGATTAAGGGGGGTGGGGCGCTTCATTAAAGAGACGCTGGCTCTCAGAGGTCGCTGGGAGAGGAGCCTTTTGATGTTAAATTACAAATACGGAGGAGAAAGGCGCTGCCATTGTCTTTTTTGGGGTCCATGTATTGTTTTCTGTGGTTCCCCTTAAACGGGTTAGTTAACCCCTCACTGTCCAGGAGAGATGCTACAGTAATATGACAAGCCTGGGGGAGCAAGAGAAGGGGGGGCCGGAATGGAGAGGGCTTTTTAGTGGGATAATAGACAAAATAAATGCCTTAGCGTTTATTCCTTTCATCAGAATGAAAGCATCCATCCATTCATTGTTTCCTCCTTTTTCCTTGTGTGTCAGTCTGTCTGCTGGCCGCACTCACAGTGGGTGTCTCTGGCTCTGATAGAGCCACTTGCACAGGAAGCTCGAGGGAAAGGAAAAACTCAGAAGGAGTAAAACTAACAAGCCCATTAGAAAACAAGACAATTCATGACAGAGTCACAGTTGTGTTGCCAATAAATTTTAAGTGTTATTCAAACTTGCCAAAGTGTGTTTTAATGTTAGAACCTCAGATGTGATATAGAGTGAAAGATATTATACTTTATTCATTAATTGTTCTGCCAGACTATCACGTGGAGTCTAAATGACATATTAGTCAAGTTGAGCTTATGGACTTGCATGTTGGTGGTACAGTTCTGACACATGTCCGTTAAAACAAACACACAATCTTTCTCTGATAGTAAAACAGAGCAAGCTCTGGGCTCACACTGCACACACAGTGTTTTGGGTCCAAACCTGTGACAGGAGGGTGCTGGTGGTCCATTTATGGGCCAGCACGAGTAAGAGGAGAACCCCGGGATAGAAACCTCCAAGTTGAGAGCCAAGGCATCAGCGTCACGTTGTTTTCAGCCAGATATGAAGCTCTGGGAACGGCTTACCACAATACTTAGAAGAAGGAGAACAACACATCTTTTGTTATTTAACTGTCCTGCTCTGGGAGGCGGACCATAATTCGGGTCGTAGGGGAGAGTGGCAAACTGTGCATATATCTTCTCTCCCTGCAACACGCACCAGGGCCAGATTAATTTGCGTTAATGGATGCGTTCTCAGGCCTAGTTTGGAGGGGATAAAGGACATTTTCATTAACTTTCTTTATATTTAATGTTCAATTAGTTGCGGGTATAACCAGACCATAATCAGATGGAAATATGGGCATGAATTAATGCCCCGGCAGGAAGAAAGAAAGACCAAGGGATTGGTATGCACCCAGTGCAAACTGTGTGTAGATGTGTGTGTCTGTATGAGAGCATGTGTGTGCACTTGTCTTCATGAGGGTGTAAAACCCGATGCTCAGCATGCATAGTATTACAGTACAAAGGTATCAAATCTCATAAATATATTTATAGAGATTAGCAGAGATATTTACATGAATACACAAATATGTGCTGTTGTGTCAGGAGGAATGCCGGCGGGGGAAGGCAAGAGAGAGAGAGAGAATAGACAAGGTTTACAACAGCATAAAGAGAAAATGAATGACACGGAAAATAGAAAAATCAAATGCTTTATTGTGTGGGTGAGGCGTGCTTTTATCATCCTGATAGGCAGTGTTTAGTGTTGTGTGTGTGTGTGTGTATGTGTCTGTGACTGATGCGGCGTGTTGTGTTGCATGTCACGCTGAATGATAGGATTACTCATTTTCCCCTTAGCAGAACACAAATCACTCTTTTATCCGTCATCATTGAATCTTTCCAGGGTTAAGTGTTTATGTTCACAGCTTCTCACCGTGCTCTGTGTGCGCGTGTGTGTGTGTGTTTGTCTCTTTAGCGCATTTTGTTTGTGTGTTTAGCAGAATATTCGTTCAACCTTCAACAGCAAAGTGAAATGGCAGAAACTAAATGACTGCTAAAAAACAGTGACGTCTTGTCTCACTTGTCTACAGAATTGAGGTGTGTGTGTGACACACACACACACACCAACCCTATGCAACTGTGATGCAGAAACAAAAAGAAGAGCGTTGAAGAAGAGAAAAACAGCCTTACAACCAGAAAAAAAATACACTGAAAAGAAAGTATGTGTGTGGGTGGGGGGTGTTACTGTTGGTGTGTATGCGTGTTTGGGGGTTTTGGGGTGAGATATGAGGTCACTGTCTGGGGATTCATGGCCTGGAGTCCTGCATAGCACACTATGAAGACAATGATTTCAGCATATTCTTCATCTGAAAAGACCATGGGAAGGATTTCAGTCCTAATGCTTCCTGCCAAGTCCACTGGTGGCAAAAAGGCCAAACGTTGACTTGCAGATTTTTATTCTACCTTGTGCGCTCTAAATCTCTAATTCCTGGTGGTTTAAGTGGAGGTTGTGACAGCGGCATCGCCTTTCTAATACCACTTTGTGCCCTGCGCTGCCTGTCTTGTGGTGTCAATCCGCTTTGCTCCTTTATGACACTGCTTCCCAATCACACCCTAATACAAACATGAACACCCACACCAGAGATAGAGACTCGAGTTTCAGACACGGACTCGAGTCGCACTTAAGTTGCACACACAGTGACTTCAGACTTGACTTGAGAATTGTCCTCAAAATACTTCAGACTATACTCGGACTCGAGGTGTGAGACACGTGAACAATGTTTATTTTTGATGAGCTTGATGTTATTCCCCTCCTTAATTATAACCTGCCTACGTAACACATACTACGTGTATGCTGCGCATACACACGTGAGAGAAGACAACAAACTCAGGCAGATACTGTGACATTCATCATAAACTATGGCTTTAAAACTTCATACAACAAGACCCAAACAAAGAAGCATTGAACGCAAAATAGGTTAGTAACCTGAGGTCAGTAAACATGTTTAGCTAGCACTGGCCATCTAACGTTAGCTTGCTTCTTGCTCCGACTGTTGTATGAAAGATGAATGAGCGCTTGTTTGCTTGCCAAACTTGTGATGGTCGACTGACAGAATAGTTTATATCCTGCTGGCTGCCATCAGGTTAATTATTACCGTTGGCTGCAAACAGGTTACAGGTTTATTGTTGATCGTGTAACATTACAGTTTTATTTAGTTAACATCACTCTGGGTTTGAGAGTCTGGGAGATGTGTTGACTTACAGTAGTTTATAAGCTGTCGTTAGTTGGATTGCACATTACATGGCTGTGCTCTGTAAGTGAAAAACAGGTCACAGTTACAGAATCCCTTATAGTTGGGCAGTATTATAAACAGCCTGGATGGAACGCAGCAGGACAGGAAAGGACAGGACAGGAGCAGACTACAATGGACAGTCATGACTGCCGAAAAAATCATCTGTGCCTGCCTGCCTTCTATCAAGGACTTATACATTTCCAGAGTCAGAAAACGGACAGGAAACACTGCAGACCCATCTCACCCCAGACACAACCTATTCCAGCTTCTCCCCTCTGGTAGGCACTACAGAGCACTGTACGCCAAAACCAACAGACTCAGGAACAGTTTCTTCCCACAAGCCATCATTCTGATGAACAGCTGATTTCTGCCTCACAGTGTCAGGAACAATTCCTGTGCAATAACCCAGTAACTCTGTCTCTAATCAGCCACCCATTTACTGGTTACCACTTATTATTTATTCATCATTCTCTATTTCAGAGCTGTTCATACTGTTCATATTGTCTTTTTTATACTGTATACCAAATCCACCTACCTCAAGTACGTAATACCTGCACATAATACTTAATTATTCCAGCATCCTTTGCAGTATGCTCCATTGCACTATGTACACTTGTACATGTATGCATGCATATCTATGTGTACCTGTATATCTCATTCATTATAAACACAAGTGACTTGAGACTTGACTTGGACTTGAGCTCAAAGACTTGTGAGCATCTCTGACCCACAAACACAACAAGGTAATTCTGCGTAGGTACATACGCAATGAGGATTTCCAAATGAGGAATAAATGTCTGAAGTGAAGGCAGTTACTGTATACTCATTATGCGTAACCACAGAGGGAATAGTTATTGAGGGCCTTTGTATACAGTGAGAGAAGATGGAAAGGAAAAAAAATAAATCTGTCCTCCTGATCAGAGAGATCAGGAGGACATAAAGGGGTCAAGGTTTGTCAAGGTTATGCTTGATCCTTGTTTTCTATCAGATGTGAGATATATAAATGTTAATTATTTCATGAATAGTAACAGCCAGGATGAGAATCATTTGAGGACTTCACAACATCAACCACATTCAATTCATTCGTTTTTCTAAACCCATTCAGTGAGTGGAATACTTTCTACTTTGACAAGGACAGCTGTGGGATGATTTATCTTTGAGAACAAGCAAGGGAGACCAATAGAGGAAGTGAGAGGCTGCAACCACAAAATGCCAACTGCTTAAATGCAATGTGCTCAACTTTTGGATTAATTGAATCAACATATTTTTAAGAGAAATACTCTGATAACAGTATGTGTGTTTCATTAGTCCTTCATGTCTGTGCCACTTCTAAGTAGTTAAATAATCTTTAGTCATAGTCAATGAAATTTCTAGCCATAGTGGATGAAAAGTAGATTCACAAATCCAATGTCCCCTCTGCTTGTATTGGCTTCAGTGTTTGTGCACTCCATCCAAGTGAATTCCTTTCCTACTTTCAAACAATTTCATGCTCCAATTCCAAAGCCTACTGCTTCAAAGATAACGGGGAACATGGAGGAAAATGTGATCATTTGGCTAAGATTCCCTCTGAGTTCATTAGCTGCTCGCATTAATTAAAAACAAACAGGATAAATTGACCACAAATGGAATATTGGGTGAAATCTTGTCAGCAATCCAATAATGGTGTGAAAAAAAATAATTTCAATTACAGTGTAAGCTGTCTAAAGCTGGGGTCAGATCTGCCCCTCTCCATTGAACTTCAGGGCTTCCCAGGCTCTGTCTTGGTGAGAGCATCCAGGGACTTGAATACAGACGATTACTGAGGTAATTTGGCTGAAAGCCCACTTGAATTGGCCCAGACCCTCGATACTATCAGCTTCACAATTAACCAACAAAAACAGATAACCTCCAAATCTCTGCAAGCCGTTGCAGCTATAATAGCTCACCGGTCCTGCGCAACACACACACACACACACACACACACACACATGCACGTGCACATACTGTACATATACAGATACAGCACAGATGCACACGCTCATGAAGTCACACACAAATGCTCGCACAAAAACCCAAATACACTGCAGGGATTTCTGTCCAATTAATATGCATGCAAAGCAATTTAGAACCCAACAAGATGTTTTTGTCTGACTGCTCCAGGGTAATTTAGCACTTCTGTTTCCACACAAGCCTGCCATGGAGGGAGGGGAGCAAGAAGCGAAGAGGGGTTAGAAAAGTGGAATGGATTTCTTGATTAAAACTAGCCTTTCTCCCCCCTCTCTCTGCGTACAGAGGCGTGAGGCTACGGCTACACACACGCAGCAAACATGCAGCGAATCCATATGCCCTAATATAGAGGCAGCATCATTGTTAATTTCCTTTGTTAGCTGTCTGCTCCCCTGGCCGATTTAATTTGTGGTGGTGTTTTAGTGAGCGGTGGGCAGGAATTGAATTAACAGACATTCGTTCACTCGCACATTCCTCTATCTCCGTCTCGATGTGTGTGTCAGTTTTACATATTGTTCAATAATTGCACTTAGATTACTGTTGATGTGAATGCATGATCACACTGTTGCCTCTATGCAACAGACGTCCACAGATGGTTAGCTGGCTTGGCTGACGTGGCTTCTGTAACAGCCTGGCATTCATACCTAAATTATTTCTCAGCAAAATGCAGCGGATGAGGGGGGCGGGAAAAGGCACAGGAAGTGTTTATGAAAACAAGAAGCACCTTTGTTTGATGCTTTTATCTTTTATTTGGCGTCACTGTCACTCACTCAAACGCCACAATCTGTCTCTGCATCTCTCTCTCTCTCTCTCAAACGCATGCTTACACACACACATACACACACAGAAACGCTCATATGAGGCAGAGCTTCAGGTTGTAAACCTCACCTTCTTCGTTGCAAGGTAATTGTTAACAAAAGAACAGTAAACAGATGGAAGTGACGGGTGAGATGTGAAGATCAGAGTGAAGAGAAGAGACATTAAAAGTGCCAGAGAAAACATATAAGACAAATGTGGATAAAAAAAACAACATATCTGGGTCTACCGCCTTCACCTACCCCCCCCCCCCCCCCCCTTTCTTCACGTAATTAAACCTATAGTCACTTTCAATTAGCTAGCCTTTCTCCCTGTGCACGCCTTTATGTAAAAATTAATTAGTCAATTAGCCAATTAACATGTGAGCAGGTCTTTGTGTTAACGAGGCTTTTACAAGCTGTGGCAACCCTGCAGTAATGGCAGACAGGCAATAGACGCCATGGGACTAGTTTACACCACACAGATTCTACACGACCCGGCTGCTGGCACACTATCCTGGAGCACACACACACACACACACACACTTACTTTTATTTACTCTGCCGCTAACCCTTAACTCATACTCCACACAGCAGATGGACTTGCTTGCTTATTTTACCCCAGTTCTGTGATTAGATGTCTTTCATTAGGTGAATCAAGTATGTTGGGACTGGGCTGGAGTAAAGCCAGCGGTCCCTGTAGACTGCTAATGTTGCTGTGTTGAGGCCCACCACTGAACACTGTTCCCGCTAAAAGTGCTGGCCCTTCCTCTATTAGGCCCAGGCCACAAATCACAGCAGTTTATTTTTACTGTGCATTGTACACAGACACACATCTCCCTCCCGAGTCACATAATATGCATGCCCTTTCTTTCTTACTCTCACACAGTAATGTGCGCAGACAGAAACGTGCACAGTCCGGCTGTATCAGTGCGCGTCTGTTCTGTGTCTGTGTATAAATATGGCCCAGAGACAGCAGTAATGGCTCCTGCTTCAAATAAACAGAGAGCAGAGAAGCCTCCCATTTCTGCTTCCCTCTGACCTAAATCACGGCTGGACGGACACCCCACTTCCTCACGCTGGACGTTCTCAAGGAGACCAGTGCTCCACTACCAGATTGGTGCGTGTGTGTCTGTGTGCATGTGTGAATAAGTGAGAGCAAGCGAGAGAAGCAGAGAGGGTTTTGATATATTCCACATGTTGCTTGCAACCCAGACACAACAACTCCTCGGCATTCGGAGGAGTGTTATGAAAAAGAAAGGAGACGGGGAGAAGTTTCTGCTGGTGACGAGAGGGGAGTTATCATGGGTATGAACTGGCGGGGGTGGGGTAGAAACAACACCCAGGCTTTTAGGAGAGGGGAAAAAAAGAGGAAAAGTGTGAGCTGCTGAAAGTTTTTAGTGTGCTGAGGTAGAGGGTAGATTAGGAGGGAGGAGGGCACAGGAGACGAAGAAGAGAGGTCGCGGAGGGTTCATGTAAAAAGAGCCCTCTGATCACCAAAACAGTGCCCAAAAAAAGAACCTGTCATTTTAGGCTCAGCTCACACAAATACACACACACATTTTGTGCTGTTAGCGAAGATCTCTCAGTCAGTAAAGAGCACCGGCCTCCTTGAGAACGTTTATTTTCCCGTTCCGTCAATCTAAACAATCCCTTAAAAGGGATCGCAGATGTTTATAGGCCTTCACAGAACAAATGCTGCCTTTCTGACCTGCACCAACACACATGCACGCACACACACACACAAGCATGCAAATATATACACACATACACACACACACACCCCAGCGGAAGAAACAGAAGGCAAGTTCTTGCAATGAAGACACACGCTATGAAGGCAAAAGGAAGAGGATGGGAACACAGTCAGCAGCAGCCACAGCTTAGTGTCACAGATATAACAAACACGCCGCGTGGTGCTTCACATGTCCTGTTGTCCTGTTTTGGGGGCACAGTTTTAGTGTAACATACAGGTGGTGATTATTACTTATAATAACTTATAGTTTCAACCTGATCAGAGAAACGAGAACATCTAGAAAACTCTTCATAGGAAATAGAAGAAGAAAGGACGGCTGTATGTGTGTCTGTGTGTGTGTGTGTGTGTGTGTGTGTGTGTGTGTGTGTGTGTGTGTGTGTGTGTGAGTGTGTGTGTGTGTGTGTGTGTGTGTGTGTTTGCCTGTTTTTATAAAGGCTTGTTAAAAAGGCTGCCCGCTCTGCCTGGGCTCTAAAGCCACCCAGACAAGCAGTGTTTTAGTGTAAACACACACAGTGGTTTTCCCCTTACATGGCCATGTGCTGCCAAACTGTGTTTGTGTGTGTGTGTATGTGCGTTGGGGATGGGTGATTATGGTCATTATTAACCTGCTCGGTGTGTGTGTGTGTGTGTGTGTGTGTGTGTGTGTGTGTGTGTGTGTGTGTGTGTACTAGACTGAGCTCATGTTCTAGAACAATGTTGTTTATACGCTGCCAGGTATTTTATGTCACAGACACTGTACCACTCTACAGGGCATATCTTTCACACACACACACACACACTACTGTAAGCTCTTTGTGGTTTAGGTTTATTCACACCCAAAATATCCATTTAGCAGAAGAAGGGAAGAGTAAATGGCACATTTAAATGCCACATGCTTGTCAGCTTTGTAGGCCAATACTGTATCTTCTGGCTCTCACACACACACTTTGTGCCAGTGGTCAAATAATATTCAAATTGGTGACTTAAAAAAACTTTTTCCGGGATTCTTTTTGATTGCTCTGACACTTTCCTGTTAGTTCATTAGTTCTATCTGTGGCCATATATGGCAAATAAATGAAGTTTGAGTGTTTTTATGGCCCTAAGACAGTCTCCTATCAGAGGATAATGTGTCTTTATGATAGTGACTCTTATAACTTTGGGCAGTCAGGCAGGGACACAGGGGAGTGTGAGGGGTTGGGTGGGGGTGTTGGGGGTCCCCTAAGTCTTGGTAATGAAGCTCAATCCATCTTTCCCTTCTTCACACACACATATGCACACTCTCAAATTGGCCAACTCTAAAGGCTCTAAGGGCACCGAACATTGTGATTACGACCGGCTGGCCATGAAAAATTAAGAGGTTTATCTCTTTCCCCTCTCTCTCTCTCTCTCTCTCTCGCTCTTCTCTGTGTCTCTCTGCCCCTCTCTTTATGGTATGGTTACTCTTTGTACGCCCCCATCCCCCTGTTCTGTCCATCTCCACTCGTCTCTACCTCCAGCCCAGTGATACTTTTCCAATTTTCCTTCAGTGTCTCCCACTGAGCCCAGGGGAGGACTAGGGGAGAATGGAGCTGTGATTAAGTTGATACATTCTAGATAATAAAAGCAGAATGGCTATCATCCTCTCCTCTCTCTTGTACGCAAGAGCGCTTTAAGCCCCTCCACCACACCCCACACGCCCCTTCTCTCTCTCTGCTGTGGGCAGTTTGGACACTGATAGAGGAACCATATGTAAGGACACTGGATGGGAGACAGTATACAGACGACTTCCTTCTCGTCTCTTTGCGTGATATGCATTTCTGCAGCACTGTTCCACTAGGCGGTGTCACACATGTTAGAGTCAGGAGGAGATACGCCTGGCTTCTGCTATCAGCTCCAGCTTCTGTCTGTGCTCCTGTCTTTTTTGATTCTCTGCTTTTAGTCCCTGTTCAGCATGCCCTGCTTCACAATCTGTCTGTGTCTATATTAATGCAATATTCTGTGTTAGCGTGTTTGTCATCAGCTCTCACGCTGCTGACACGTTAACCCGTCTAATGGCATCTGTCAGTGGCGTTTATTACAGCACCTTGGGTATAATAAGTGCCTTGTTGACACTGTGCTGATTGTGAGCTCAAATAGGCTTTTAAGAATGAAAAAGGTGCAAATTAGGACAATAACACTTGACAATAAGTCTTGCACATCAAAACTTGCACATTTCTTTCTCTGTCTCACAGTGTTCAAAAGTAGGCCTGGGTATCATTAGAAACTTTTCAATAGCACTGGTGATATAATATCTGAGTGTCAGTGCCAATAAATAACAGACAACGTTTTTCAAAACCTTACTTTGAGAAATATAAACTTTAAAAAAACAAAAAAAAACAGATTTTAAAGAACAGAAGAGCCAAAGTTTCAAATCTATATCTGAATTTTGTGAAATAGGAGAGAGTCTAAAACTAGCAAAACTATGACTTTCAGCAGAAACTAATCAAAGAATAAGCAAAGAAGAGTACAAATCTGAGCAACAGTCAATGCCAGCTTCTGGTACTTGAGAGTTTCCGATACTCTAGGACATATTTCGGTCAGTAACAAAAAAATATTCAAATAACCAGTCCATGGTATCAGTGTTTTAAACAGTATTCAAAAGGCCTCAGTATTTACCAGATTAGATTTATATAAACACTGTTTAAAGTGTGCTTTTATATAATATATACAGATATTCGACACCAGCAGAAAGCAAGAGGACCTCTTGAATTCAGACTATCCACAAACCTTCTGAAACACAGCAAATATTCCCTCTCCTTCAATCCCACCAATATATAATACACAAGCATAAAGTTTGTTTTACATTTCTGGCACACACATACCTACCTCCACACACTTCTACTAGGCCCACAATTACAACATAGTCAAAGAAAAACTGTGTGTCACATGTAATCGGTAATCGGTCAATGACCGTGTCTTATGTTAATCCTTTCATTTCACTCTCACTGAGTCTTAATATTAGTGGACTACTCATCTTACTGTTCTCAGGGGGAAGACTCCCTAAATATTGACACTTTAATGGCACAAGAACTGGCCTTGACACTGCTGTGAAAGACACACACACACACACACACACAACACACAAAAGGGTCCGGTAAAAACAGTCCAAGGGGAAACGGACAGTCGAGTGCTCTTCTGCCAACGGAACACTTTGTTCCTCCAGAACGTAAACATACTGATTTATCTCAACAGCTCTCTTCAAACACGGCCGCCTCTCTTCCTCTCCTCCTCTCCTCTGCAACCTCTCTTTCTCTCCAGCTCAATGCCCTGCTGCACCCCGCTGCCCTCTCCCACTTCAGGAACTTGTGATGTCTGCGTTAGCCCTCGCAAACACCGGCGAGCGGCCCTGATCGCCTCTCTTCTCTCTCTCTCTTTCTCTACCGTTCCCATACAAAAAGAGCTTGCCCTCTCAAACACTCATCATACTGGCCCCTACACACGGTGGAGAGATGCTGAGAGCAGCTTTGGAATAAAATGACAAATCAAGCCCTATGAACTGAGGATGACCAGCCTCTTTTCTTTACCTGGCGTGCACTCGTGCTGCTTTTGTTTTTTTTTCTTCTCCCCTTCATTCCTTTTACAGTTTCGTTAAATACATGCAACCCTTCTTTTTCTTTTCCTTTTCTCTTTCCACTCTCTCCCAGGAAAGAAGTTTGATGGCTTACACTGATTCCAACGTCACAGCCAGACTGACAGTTGACATTCTCTCTTCTTTAAAAACCCATCCTTCTCCTTTATTTCCCTCGCTCTGCTCAGATTGCCAGGCTATTGTCAGAGGTATAACACTAGGGGAGGGGCAGGGAAGGGGAGGGAGAGAGAGATAGCAGCTTTCATAGTTTTCTGATTGTGTGATGTCCGGGTGTTGGGGTGAGCAGAAGGGAGGTAGAGCAAAACAGACTGGAAAGCGCATGGAAAGAATAAAAGAGAGAAAAAGTAAGAGAGAGCGGAGGTGGATAATAGGTGTCACTTGCGTCCATTCACGTGTTCATTCATTCACTTACCCTGGTCTTCTTCCTGCTAACAAACGCAGCAGCATGACTAGAAAGGTGATTAAGGAGAACACCAGAGAACCAGAAACAGCCTACAGTGACAGTTAGAGTGAAGGTAACCTTTAATTGTTAGCCTATTATGAGAGTTGAACACCTACTGTTACCTTCTGTGTACATTGTTTACATCTCTTATGACTTCCTCTGCTCTGTTTTTTTGTCTTCCACCTCTCACACGGAAAGATTTCCACAGCAAAAGACGCGGCTCTTGTAATTGAGTTTGTCCATGTGGAAAAACAATACAAGCCAGAAAAATACTTAATGCCTGGTATTTTGTATACATGTCAGATCGCATGAGTGTAAGTTTAAATTGGGACCATTTGTGCATTGTGTGTGAAAAAGAGGGAGAAGAGCTGAGTAGGGAGGAGGCAACCGGGGGGGGGGAAGACGGAGACAGAGATGAAGTGGCACTGTGCTTAAATGCTCTCCACATGGATGGGGAAAGCTTCTTCAGTTTTATCTTCAGTAAGTGTTACAGAAAAGTGTATGTGAGGCTGTGTTAGCACCAGAAAGATGACTGTATTATCTATCATAATCTATGAGCAGTGGTGGACAAGTACATTTACTCAAGCACTGTGCTTAAGTACAATTTTGAAACAAAGTATTTAGGAATGCTTCATTATACTTCTACATAACTACTTTTAAGAGTGCAGTATTGTCAGTTACTAGTTATTTTGCAGATCAAGATTTTACATTTAAAACATTCAATCAGCTAAACAATATCATGCACTATTATAGGTTAGAGCAGTGCTTCTCAAATGAACCCCAGGGGTCCTTGAAGGGTTACAGAGGGTCCCCAGCAAAAAGGGGAATAATTTATTTTCTCTATAATTACATCCATAAGTCTATAAATAAATCTATGATTTTATTGATCGTGGGTTTCATACACCTTCTGTAGTTAAACATCTAAAAGCATATATCATATCATGTACAGCACCCTGGGACAAATTCTTATCAAATGGGGGACCTTAGTCAGTTTAGGGGTCCTTGACATGAAAAAGCAAAATGAGGTAGGCAAACGCGCAGATCTGTCACACAAGGATGGCAGCGGCATGTAACGGCATGACTGTTGGGTCAGATGCGCCGTATAATTAACATACATTTCAATCGCCATCTTCACAGTTAGCTAATCCTGTTTCCTAATCCTTTCATATCGCAATTTCGCTTTGAAAACGATTAATCTTTCGGACCTAAGTAAAACCAGTTTGAAGACAGTGAACTTGGGGCTGTTGGGGTCTGGAGCACTGGGTCATATGTCTTCTTAAGTATACAAGTATATAGAACTTACATGTTATCCATCCATCCATCGTCAACCACTTATCCTGCGTACAGGGTAGTGGGGGACTGGAGATAATCCCAGCTGACATTGGGCGAAAGGTGGGGTACACCCTGGACAGGTCGCCACTCCATCGCAGGGCAAGCTTATATGTTAATGCATCAGTAATAATAATCCAGTATTGCAGTATAATGCAAAAAATATATTACAATGCAGCATTTGTCCTTGTAATGGAGTATTTACATTGTGGCATTATTAAGTAAATGGTCTGAGTATTTCTTCTATCACTTTCTGTATTGTCTAAAATATTTGTTTACTTTGTATTCTTATTGTCAGTTGATATAATGCAGACTTAACCCCAATGTGTAAGTAATCCACACAGGAAGTAACTTACTGTATGTTTTTAATAACCCCAGCAGTAACAAAATGAAATGAAATACTTGTTAGTTAGCAGAAACAATACATGAATGGACACTACCAAAGAAGCTCATATTCTTTTACCTAATAATATCAGAGGTTGGTTGAGGCTAATAATGTGGGGGTGTAGAATAAATCACTGGTAAAATTTAAAAAATTATATGTCCACCACAGTTCTACTTCTTTTTGTCATTTGGTTGATGATAAAATGTAACCCTAACAAGCACACATATTGTGGTTAAATATCTGAGACAGTTGGAAAACATGAATATTATTTTTGCTAAATATAAACAAGCACAGTGGAGGTTGAAGTTTTAAATCAGTGGCAGTGGAAAACCTCTCTTCCTCTCCCCGTCTTTTTTTTTCTGAAGAGGCATCTCCCCTCTCAAGCCCTCACCCCTGCTTTTCCTCCCTCTGCCACTCGTCCGTCTGTGTGATGTGTTTAAGCCAATCCCATAAAAAAGGATGCAGCCATACATATTCATGATAGAAATCTAGTAATTAGTAGCCCCCCCTACCCCACCCACCCACGCACACACATACACACATGCATGCACACAGGCTTCATGCATATGTATGTCCTTGGCAAACAAAGGCAGTGGCAGCGTGGGGCATTCTCTATTAACACACACATCCACGTGTGATGGCACAGATAGCAGCCCTGCCACTCAAACATACATGGACATGTGCAAACACATCTATGTGCATGTATACAGGCATACATGTTCTTATGCACACACACACACACACACACACACACACACACACACACACAATGAGAGATGGCAAGGTTGAGAGAGGGGAGGGGTTTCCTTCTCTCATCAATAGAGAACCTATAATTTTCCTCCGGGTTGAAAAACAGCCTTAAACATAGACTCCGATCAGCACTGATTCCCAACTACTCACTCATTCATTGTCTGACACACATATACACACACACGTACACACACACTGACACCCCGCATCACTATTGCATCACATTTAACAAAAGACAGTGATGCATATTTAAGAATCCAAACCCTAGTGGGATGCTACCTCTTCAACTCCCATCTCTCTGCAAACACACATACGCACACACACGCACACACAATCACCCACTCCTTGAATGTTATCTCTCACTGAACAAAAACAGCTGAATGCAAGTGAGATTTGGAACTATCAATGCAAAATGATTGCGTCATGTGAAGGGCGTCTGTTGCTTTGAACCCACAGGGTTGAGGGGGGTTTAGCTTTTGTGGAACAGGGGTTTTATGCCATCTGACATCCTGAGCCTTCCAGCAGAGAAGTTTCGATCCAGTTTTGCTGAATGAGATGATACAAAGTTGAGGAAGACAGGTGAGGTGAGGAATGAATTATAGGTGACAACAAGTGAGGGGAGAGAGAGAATTTGGCACATTGACAGGGGCGATGGTGCATCATTTAATCACAAAAACTCTTTTTTTTATTAGGCTATTTCTTACTTTCCTATCCCAAGATAACTGTTTAACTTCTTGTTATACTTAAGGGTGTCAATAGACTGCATAGCTGTTATGTGTAACTCTCATGGTTGCAAGAGACTGGTCAGGACAATTGGACAATATTTCCCGCAGAGATTAGTGGAAATAGTGTGTCTCTATTAGAAATTCAATATGCATCTTTGACAGAAAAATGTAGCCTAGATTTTAAAATCTACTAGTAAAACATATGTATAAAATATGAAGTTCAAGCCTCGAAATGTCTGTTCTTACAATTACTTTAAACTACTGTTTTACACACACATACAAAATAACTACCTATAAAGCAGGCAAGTTATTTCGAGGGGAGATGCATTTATGGCTAGAACTGAGGTAAATACAGACAAACCCACTCACACAAAGAAAGTAACACACCCAGGAAGTTCGGTCCAGTTTTATCAACCTGGTGAAAGAGGGCAAAAACCGGGCAAAAACAATGCCAAACTTATTCCATCATTGACGAAGAAAAAAGATGGCAGCAGGGAGCGGAAAAAGAAAAGGAAAGTAGGTCAGAAGGACTGCAGTGCTGCACACCAGAGACAAATGGATTATTTCTTCACTTTGTGAAGGAAAAAAGGCAGGACAGTGATGAATGAATTACAGTAAATTAATTAAAACATCTGGCATGGACTCTTCTCTAAATCCTGAAATTTGACAGTTTTTTTTTCGCTGTAGGAGTACAAAGATGTTTCAGGCTCTCATTCGTTTTCTAAAAACAAAGACCGTCTGTCACTCATAATGCTTCGTTTATTCAGAGAAAAACATTTGTGGTTGAACACTAATTGTACTCAAGTATACTTATACATTCATGACATTCAGCAATTTCAATTTCCTTATTCTAAAGGTCATAAAATCTGGTTTCCTCAGGAGGGACAAAGCTGTCACTAAGATTATAAAACATAAAAAGGCAAATTTGGGGGATTGCAGGTTTTGCCAGGGCACAGACAATAGAACTATCTGTGCTCAGGTAGCCACAGTCCAGGGAAACTATTTGAACAGCACCACCAGCTGAGAGTGCTCTCTGTCCTTATTATCACATCCTCAAATGTACGCGCACACACACACGTTTGCACACAGAGAGCGGCCCAACGCTCTCTGAACAGGCTCATCTGAAGTTGTAATGGGTCAGGTATAAAGGGCTTTTTTGTGTGCATGTCAATCAGAGAAGTATGAAAGCCTACGAGCATGCAGAGAAAATGAGAGGTTTGCCACAAAGAAACATTCAGCCGCCTAAAATAATACCGCTCAACAGCCATTCAGAGACTCTCTCACTTTAGCATATGAATTATAGTGAATAATCAAGTTTCTACCAGGGGAAAGGCCTTTAAATTAGATGGCAGCAGCATTGAGAGGTGCAAAACTGAATAAATAAGTAGCGATAAAGATCTGATGTTGCTGTGTTCAGGTATTTGCTACATTTTTATTATGTCCAACGTGGTTCATAAAATGTTAATATACCTGCAGCACGTTCACCAGACTCTCCTGGTGCAGAGTCATTGATCTCAGGAAAATTTAGAAGTCGCCTTGAATGTGGGAGACGTCCCTTTACATAAGTAGAGCGGTCAGAAAGCCCCTCACCTCAAACCGGACACACAACAATAACCACCCGCCAACTGGGTTAAGTTTTTGGTTAGTGAGGTAAATAATGAAGAGAGAGTAGGAGAGAGAAAGAGATGTGAGAGAGGAAGAGTAGGAGGAGGAGGAGGAGGAGCAGGAAATGAACTAAACTCTGGTAAACTGCACCTGCAGGGATCTCCTCCTGTGTATAATGAGAGTGTTTAATGAGTGCACACTGCTTAACGCCTCCGTGTGTGAATGTGTGTGCGCACGCTGCGTGTGTGTGTGTGTGTGTGTGTGTGTGTGTGTGTGTGTGTGTGTGTGTGTGTGTGTGTGTGTGTTCACATGCATGTGACGGAGTGTGATAATTGAATAGAAACAAAGTCTTCATTCCAGCCCCCAGCGCCCGCACAGGAAAAAAACAACTCATGAATACATTTTGTGTGTCCGTTGCACATTCCTGTTGTTCAAGTTTCTCTCTCTGCTTCTTGGCAATGGGTGTGCCCACTGACAAACTCTGGGAATAATATTGCAGTTAAGTGGTCTAATAAAAACGGGAAATATGAATAATTAAAACATATTACTTAATCTAAATGCAGGTGGAGCATAGCAGTTTGTCATGGAGGCCTAAATAAGCCACTCGGGCTGAGTGAGAGTGAGCCTGTATGTTCTGGGAGTACTATGGGGCTCCCTGTAGGCTTAACAGGACAATGTGTGTGCGTGTACGTGCATGGATGCAATGATGTAAACACAGCATGCGGTGAGACAGACGATGCAAAACAGGGAAACATGAACACGACAGACAATGAACAAATACAATTAAAAGTGGGACAATGTAATGAGATGTTTATTGCATAGAAGAGACCAGGACATGTGAGAAAGGGATAAACGGTGAGAGGGGGAAAGAGATGAGGGAAGGAGGGAGGGAGGTGGTGGAGGTGATGAGCAGCCCAATTTATCAAACCCCTTTGCTGGGGGAGACTAATTAATTTGTTTGTGTGATTGCTTTTCCACACAGTGAACATGTACGCACGTATATTCACCATCACACACACACACACCACTGTCACCTAACCAACTTGACAGACCTTAGCGCGCACACACTGACACGTCTCTCTTTTGCTCCCTCTCTTTCTTTATCTTTCTCAGGCTCTCTTTTAATATCTGGTTTCCCCGGACTATCTCTCTCTTCACTTCCTTGTCTTTTGTTTAGTTTTCCTCTTGTTAATATCCATGTTTCCCAGCCAAATTAAGCTTTCAAATGTTTTTTCTCTCTCTCTCTCGCTAGCATTAGATTCTAGCTAAAATTAACCTAACTTATTTTTAGGTAATGTTAAGCTAACGTTTTTTAGTTAAAAGAAGCTCTGTTCACTCTGAGCAACCGTAGTCCTACCATATTTTTGTGGTAAATAATGAAGCTATTTTTTTTGTTTGTTTTTATGGAAACATTTCATGACTATCATCAAAATCTATGTCTGGATCGTTCATCTTACACTGGCATCTTATACTAGGCTACAAAATCATCAATTTCTTGCCATGATTGTTCTAGTCGCAGTGACATAACGTCCATTCGATGCCTGTCGATGCTGCTGGCAGAGTTGTATCGGGTTGTAGGCAGGTCATTTGCTTCTTGCTTCGAACCTGTCTGGCGGCACACAAACATAGGACTTTAATTAACAGCAATAATTTTGGAAAGGGCATTTTAAAACACTGCACAGATCAGGATGTGCCTCATATGTATGTATCTATTTGTAGGAACACAGTCTTTTTTCACAGAAGATATTTTGCCCTGTCAGTAGGAACAGCACAGGTGTTACTAACAACATTAACAGTGGCTCTGTAATATTTAAGTGTACCAGTAATCCATGATAGTGTAACAGTAAGCCAGCATACACAATGCCAGGACCCTGAATACAGACAAGAAAAACTGAACTCAGCCCCTATTCATTTTATCACCTGTTTCTTCTACTGTGCCATCTCAACATGTCCTGAAAAAGGACTGCACACAGGTCGATGGTTCAGTGGTGACTGTCACACAGCAAACATTCTTGTACTATAGGCACAGTGTAAAGTGCAATGACTATATGCCATATTCCAGTACAATGGCCAAAGGTGAAAATTCCATACCAATAGACCATCCCAGATAAATACTGAGACAGAGGTTTTGCTCTCTGTGGTAATAAAACTGCTTCAGTGTTGCTTCCCTGCTGCTATACTTGCTCATTTTGCCACTGAAGGTAACAAAATTCTGTTGTATATGTCATATGCATATATATGCAGGCTACTCCGATAATTAACTTATGGCAAGTGACAAAACTTATGTGAGAGTAGAGAAGGTGGGCATAAAAAGTGTTCTAAATACTCTGATTCTGAATACATAATTAGTGCATGTCAAGTGATGAGCATTAAGCCAACTAGTCTGAGAGAGAGAGAGAGAGAGAGAGAGAGAGAGAGAGAGAGATCAACCAGTATGTCAGAGTCAGCCAGGTCAAGGTTTCAATAGAGACTAACTATGTAGGTCACTGAACACCCACCAGACACTGAAACCACCCAACCACCCGCCAAACACACAGACACACGATCAACCATAACACACAATAACCAGCTACCCACCACCTCCACAACCCCTTAATCCTTTGCAGGTGACTGCTGTGTCTGCTGGTTAGGGAGGAAGAGCGATAGGGAGGAAGCTCATTTGAAACAGGAGAGGGTGAGAAAGTGTTTCAAAGGAAAACTCTATTATGCAGAAGCTGATTTCCGTTTTGTAGTTTCTAAAATTCTTGGGTGGAATAACGAGAAAAGCAAGGTTTTTTTCCTTTATTTACCATTTTCTGTTGTGTTCTGTAAGCTGGTGGTTGGTTAGAAGGATGCATATTGTGATTATAGTAATGATGTTAATCCAGTGAATGGTATGATACAATGTACTGGCATGTCATTTAATTTTTTTGGTGTTTAAGTATTTTGCATGAGCTCCAGCTGAGTAAGTGGATGTGTGTGCTGCGTGATAAATTGAGTTATTGTTAATGGAAACTTGGCTGTGGGCAAAAAGAAATTTGACGCTCATTGTCACGTTATGTAAAAATATTCTGCTTTGGCATGTGTGCCAAATTGTGCTGTTTATAGTGACAGGTGTTGGTGGGTTTTGATCACTTTTTTCTCTCCTCTGACCCATTCCGTCATCACTTTCTGTGTGTCCTGGGATTTCATAGTTAAAAAAAGTGCTGTTCTTATTAAAAGGCATTTATAAAACAGAAAGATCCACAAGAAGAGAGAAGATATTTTTCTGCATATTCTTTTGAAATGCTGAGATATGAAAGCAGAGCTGGCAACTGTATAGATTGGTTGGCCTGAATTTGTGTAACACTGTTACACAAATGTTTATAGGTAATAAACGAAGACTGTGAGTTAACACAGTTTTGGCAAGTCTGGGCAATGCTGCAAACAGATAAATGACGGAGAGGAAAGACAAAAATATGCACATATGCTTGCACCTGTCTGGACAACCCAAGTGGATTGATGTGCTTTGGCCTCTGGTCACAGTTTAATTAAACTGCACATCACTATGTTGCACGCACAGCATAACACAGCAAAGAAAAATTGTATTTCTCTCCCCACTAGCTCTGTTCCTGTTTTTATATGGGTTCTTATGTTCTCTGCCTGTCTTGTCTGTCTTCTCTCTCTCCCACACATACACTTGCACGCACAGTGCTGACATGCTAAATCATGCAACCTAAACTGCAAGGTGCAAAAGTTTCTCCTCATTCTCTCCTCTTTCTCCAGTGTTATCAGGATTCCCTGCAGAGCAGAGCAGTGTGTCTTCCACTGCTGGGTTGGAACTACAGGGTCACACTGGAAAGCTAAAGCCTCCAGCCTGCCTCCACTCCACTTTACTCTTCACATGGGCCACTTTTTATCCTGACCTTCACGATGCTCAGAGAGGGATAGGTCACAGCTCACAGAGAGCTGAGAACTAGTCAATTTGAAACAAGTCACTGTATGTATGTGTATTTACGATGCCAAAAACACAGAGCCAAGACTGCAGTGCCCATCAGATGTGGAGAAGTGCAGCTTAATGAAAGTAGAGGCTTTATCTCACATCATACAAACATACACCCACACAACTCACTATCACTGGTCAGACAAGCAAAAAAGGTCTGGATCACTTGGCTCACAGCCACAAACAAACTGAGCGTTAACACACACAATCAACATCACACACCTCTGGCCACTGGTGCCTTGGTGAACCGGAGGGGCAATAATTGAAAGTTGGCTCGCTTCAGAAAGCATGACACAAAACCAGGAGGGGAACCAAGAGCATTTTCGCACTGTTTTTATGTGGGAGTTAGTAGGTAGTTGGGATAGGTCAGAGGGGGTGTCTGGCCCAGCCCACTGGCCAGGCTCAGGGGTGGGGTGAAGGCAGAGAGGGGGCAGGGAGAGGGTTAAGTCCTGGCTGCCATGGCTAATGCCTCAATCTTCTTGCTCCCCTCGCTACAACAACACGGGATCAACAAAGACAGGATCAACAAAGCTCCAGCCAAAATCCTCCGAAGCACTGACACAGAAAATTCCCAGTCCTCACAGGCCGCACAGGGAACAGCAAACACACACTTATACACACACATACACATATCTCCGACTGCTTAGGGAACAACAAACAAAGGCGGTAAATACAGCTGCAGACGGCTGGGCAGATAACAGCCAATCCCTATCCCCAACTTGCTCCGTGGCTCAGTGGCTACTGACTGCCCTCTGCAGCTCGCTGCCTTGGCCATGCCTTCTACACACTACAAACACCTGCTGCTTAATGCTTCAACTCACTCAATTACAGCATCCCTCGTCAAACAGCAAAAGTTTCTCTTCTCCTGGTTTTGTAAACTTTTCTCCTTTTGTAGCTTTTCTACCGTCATTTTTAGTGTTGTCTCTAATTTGTGTGCAGTTACACTATTACTATAAAATATTTATAATAATGTTATAATTTATTTATTTTTTCCCTGACTGGCAGCATAACCTAATAGTCACACAAGTGTACACACAGCACATTCAAACTATCACGCATACAAACACCTCAGCATAAAGGGGGCAGAAAAGGGCCACACAGGCCTGTGTGTTAGCAGAGCGGACAGAGCCAGACATTGCCATGCACACAAACAGCAATGTCTGGATAGAAGGATGGAGGGATGGACTCCCTGCAAAGGAAGAGAAAGAGAGAGGCCACGAGTGATAGAGAGAGAGGGAGGAGGTGGGAGGTTTCGGCAGCCCGGCATGCAGAGGGGTGTTTGATGTAATCCAGGAAGTTAGTTCAGTAACTCCATCCCTCCGTCCCTCCGTCTTAGTGAAGGACAGGAGAAGGAGGGATGAAGGAGGCCCTTGTCTGGAGAGCCAGGGGTTTTCCACATCTGTCCTCCGCATTGTAGCCAGCCTCTCTAAACAGCCCAGGAGTCTGTTATGGCTGGGGGGAGGCACTCACACACACACACACACACACACAGAGCAGCTATGTCTGAGAGAGCCTTGTGGAACGCTTTAACACTGATTGCAGTTAAGCGTTAAATCATCCATACTAAAGTTACCAGTGAGAGAAAACACATCAGGGCAGAATACATAGCTGGGCGATGTCTGTGTTCGGTGGATGTGTGTGTATGTATGCATGTTTATGAAACGCCAGTCACGCAACACTGCCCTGCCTGCTGAAGGGATCCTTGTCTTTCTCCCTTCCCTCTCTTTTTTCCTCTGGAATGCTCTCCAACACGCACTCATCTTTCCTTTCTTCAGGAGACATGACAGGTTGCGCCCTCCCTTCCCCTCCCTTCCCCTCCCTTCCCCGAAACCCCACTCCACACCATACCACCTACAAACCACTACTCCCAAAGCCTTAAGCTGTAACCTGGCAACTCTTTCATACTTTCAGTGGGTAGGTGCCACATAAACAAAAGGGATGAGCATATTCATTGACACATCCTACAACATAACTCTTACACTGGCTAGGCTTTACAGTCAGGCCTGAGGCATGAGCTGCAGGGAAGGAGGACTCCTATCACACATAGATGCTCATTTGTGCCCCTTGTGGTTACAAAGGAGAACGACTATAAACACTGTAAACTCAGTAGAAATGGGATTAGGCACAGGTCAAGAAATTCTCAAAATTCGGAGTGTCTTTAAAGACAATAATGGTCAGATTTCAGTCAGTCAAAGAAAGTAACTACATAATGAATACTCCTTAATGAGCAACCAACTCCAACTTCCAACACAAAGTTAAGGTTATTAAATGGTAAAGTACCTGGCACAACACGGAGCCTTTTATTTCTTTACTAGAATTTCCTCAGTGTCAGTTTCTTAGCAAAGCAGTCACTCAACATTATTTCTTTCATTCTCTCTATTTCAACCACTTTATGCTCATCTCAGCAGGCTGACATGTCATTGTAGTGGGCGTTTGACAGTCAAACACATTTCAATGTAATTGCCACCTCATAACGTCATAATTACCATAGATGCTACAGCACTCACTTCTGAGAGGCTTGACAATAATGGGAAAGCTGTAATGATAGGTGTGTATCACAGAACGCGCATGCACACACACACACACACACACACACACACACACACACACACACACACACAGACATGCACACTCACACAGGCCAAAACAGCATTGTTCCCACATGTCTGGCCCTGGCCCTGCTTTTTTTTGCCATTTCTCTTCATGTAGATATCTCCCATTTAATTCAATTAAAACTTTTAAACAACCTAATTGGAAACAACTGCCTGGAAAAATTAAATTACATAAACAAAACTATTCTGACAGATTACGTCTAATATTAGGCATCTGGGCCTTATTAGGCTCCAGTAATAACAGCACCAGCACACAGGGAGGACAGGGGAGCAAGCCATTTTCTGCTGTATTAGCTTTGACTGGCCACGCAACCAGAAGGTAGGTTGTGTGTGTGTGTCCGTGTGTGTGTCCATAGGAGCTGTGCACCCCACAACGGAGCAGTGTTTATTTATCCTCTATTAGAGCAGGGGCAGGCATTAAAACCAAACAGGCCCTGAGTAGTGCCCCCACCCCACGCCAGTTCTTTCTTCCCTCCCTCTGGCCCGATTAAGAACATATGGAAGTGGGGCACGCTAAAGGTGAAAGACAGGGGAGGGGAACGCCTGTGAAGTACACATATGTGAAGAAGTGTCAGCTGCTATGTATATACCTTCCCAGAGGCTAAAACTAAAAAACTAATCTGGGTTTCTTCTCTCTTATAGCTGTCATTGACTGTATTCTCTAAAAGGCTAATGCACTTTCACAGTACGCTGCCTGTATATCATCAGTTTTGTCTGCTACCCTGCCATACAAGGTGTTTCTGTGTGCTGACTTTCAGTAAGCAGTGGGTGGGCTGAGAGCTTTACAGTGGCAGGTAGCGACTTGCATGTTGAACCATCACGGCTGCAGACGCGGTCCAGCGTCGCCCGCTACTTTTAAGAGCTGCCGCTGCAGCTGTTGTCAAGGTCAACCCCTCTCCCTTAAACCCACTCTCAAACTTTCTCTCTGATCTCCGACTGACCCTCAAACTGCCTCTCACTGTCTGTATCTCTCTCTCTCTCCCTCTTTCTCACTCCCCTGCTGTGGTTTCAACCCATGTCATCACATCAGAGTCGACAGCTCTAATCACTGTGCAGAGCGAACGGGCTGTAAAACATGGCAGGGACTGACAGCAGGGCTCAACACACGCACCTTTCATCTACCAGCACACAGACTCTCACATATACATACGCTTATAAATGCACATGGCCAAACACACACACACACAAGCCTATACACACAGTACACTAATTTGCACAAATGCGTGCACACACAAATACACGCACTGCACAAATTCAAGGAGACCTCATGTTTCAGCAGCCCCTCTCGAGTGTGTTGTAGTCATGGTTTCCCGCCTGTGTTCTTCCGTAACCCCAAACACAGCGTTGCACGGGGAGAAGGCAGGAGGGGGGAGGGGGAAAAAGGAGGATCTGTCAATCAATGTCTGATCCACCTAATCCTCAGGTAAGACAGGAGCTTTACGACGGAAGACTGTCGCAGGCCAGACAGAAAGAAAATAACACACACACACACACACACACACACACACACAAACATCTGACCCTGGACAGCGACTCACACATCTTCTTCACGATCTGAATTAATTTCTTGTGTCACTGGTGAAGATAGGTGTCTGTTGTTTGGATCTATTCAAGGTTTTATCAGAAAAGAAATCTGAGGCCCATAGCAATAACCCCCCCTTAAGTGAGTTATAAAAGGAGCACAAACACTACAAAAGACTAAGGAAAATCTGACTAACTTTACATGTCCATTTTTAATCTTTGTTTCCTAAAAGTGGATGCTAGGTTATTGTTAGCGTATTAATATATTTGTGCTTGTAAAGACATTCACAGTTTGAGTAGTAAAAAGCAGCGAGTCCTTTGTCAGGTTGTCACAATTGGTTTCTTCCAGGGGTTTGATTAAACAGCTTCAATTTGTGCTGTAAAATAAGTCAAAGCTGAATTAAAAAAAAAAATCTTTTCAATGTTTATCTTTAGAGACAAGGTTTTAAAGGAGCGCAATCAAAAATGTTTGGGTATTTATGAGCTTTGCCATTCAAAGCAAGCAAATTTTGGAGTTATATAGGTATTCAAATTATTTTTTAAGCTTGGTGGAGGAGAAAGGACCAGTGCCTCTCAAGGTTTGTCTGATTGTCGTTGAAGCGGGTTGGTGTCCTTGCACTGTCCAGTCCTTGTATTCTCTTGAGTGTTTGTGACGCTGTTTGTGTGTGCGGGTGCATGATGATTTGTGTGTATGTGTGTGGGTGTGTGTCTGTATGTGTGTGTGTACATGCATGTACCCATTAATAAAAATAAAAAAATAAAAACTTTATTGACAGCCACTGTGCTCCCAACACAAAAGCAGTCTGAATTCAAAAACAAGATCAAATACTGAATACAGGTTGAACGTTTGAAAAGTTTATACAGTTTTACTCATCCAAACACAGTTCGGCACATAATAAAATATTCAAGTGGATACAAATAACTCCTAATTAAAAGAGGCTGTTATCTTGTCACCAGCTCAAATTATCACTGCATACCAAGAACTTCTCTGCAACATTATTCAAAAACATTTTTTCACAAACATAAAAGAAAACTGTTGACAAAGAACAGAGGTGGTTAAAACACCTTTAATTTTAAGTTGTGTCCTTGAGCGTTATTGGAGTGCAGAATAACATCGATACATTCCCTCCAAAAAACAGCCATGAGGAAAGATTGAGATCTTAAAACCACCTGAGCACCAGACAGAATTTCACCAGCCTTTAGTCACTGAAAATACATCACGACCTCTATTCATTGACTACAATGTTGAAAGTGCGCCCGGTGCTCAGAAGGAGGAGCAAGGCTACTTTGTTAGGATGGCATAAACTGACAGCAACAACATGTTTTACTTCACCAAGACTGGCCATTATCCACTTAAAATCTATTGATTAAGAGGAAAAGATAATAGCGAGAGTGAGTTTTATACCTCTCTAGTAAAAAAAAACTTTTAATATGGAAAAAAAATCTGAGCCACCTCCAGTGAGTCAGAACCATAACATCTCTCCTGTAATATAATGCACATAGGGGACAGTTTAAGTGATGTGCGTATCCTTTTCAATGTCGCCCTAAGGGTTCGATGGGCAAGAGAGAGTGAGAGGGTGGAGCTGTGTGTGTGTGTGTGTGTGTGTGTGTGTGTGTGTGTGTGTGTGTGTCAGGAAACAGGATGGCTTCAGAAGATTTATCACTGCTTGATCAGGTTGCGAGTGACTTACTGCCGTTAGCCCCCCTCCTCTGCCCAGGGGCCAGGGTGGTATATCAGCCTCTATATGACACATGCACACACGCGCGTGCACATACACACGCATGTACGCTCACATAGCGGGGCAGTATATCAGCTTGTCTGTGACAGGCTCTGTGTGTGTCTCTCCCATCATCTGGCCATTAGACAGTAATGGCTCGGAGAGGAGAGTAGGGTTTCCCTGTGGGCTCAATACAACAGCATTTATTACACACAACAGAAGCACCATCCTGCCCCTGCCACTCATTGTAGAGTCAGAACAGGAGGAGGCGGGAGGGAGAAAAACAGGCAGAGATAAAGGGAAGGGAGTGTTGGGGATAGGTAGCGTGTCAGGACTTCAGGGGAACTCTGTGTACTCTGCTGTTTAGGTGTGTATCCAAGTCTGGATGGCGCTTGTGCGATTGACACAATGTGACTTTTTACAAAAGAAATAACACAATACAAAGTTTAATCTAAAGAAGTTAAACATACCCTTGATGTTTTTCACACATTTTGACCTGTCGCAGTAGGAAAAGGTGTTACTAATAACAATAATGGTGGCTGTGTACTGTTCAAGCCGCATGCACAATACCAGGACCCTAATACTGAAGGAGCTACAAGTAAATAGTACTCAATCTTTACTCATTTTATTATTTACACCTGTGCTTTTCCTGTTATGACATACATATACATATATCATATATATATATCACATATATCAAAATGTGAAAATGTGACATGAAAATGTGAAAATGTTACCACTCTAGCCACCAGTGATTTGGTAACTCATGTTAGTAAACTTAACATAAATTAAATAGATATTGCTGTGTTGACTCTTGTTTTAACATGCCACACAAACATTTCAGAGGTTTTATTGCAAAATCTGAACAAGAAGTGGCATGTTTGTTGTTTCCTTCTAGTGGTCTTATTCCACTCGCACTCAGTCATGATGATGTCTCTTGAAGCAGTAATTCTCTAACTTTTTTTGCTGTCAGGCTCCCCTTCAGAAGCCAAATAAAGTTAACGCGCCCCTACCCCAGCAATATGGATTTAATTTTTAGCAATCATAACAATGTAGGTGATTGACATAAAAACGATTCACATTAGAAAAATAGCACCAGAGCACTTTTGCTTGTTTATGTCACCACCTGAACCATATTCATACAACTTTAGCACCATTCCCACACCCACCCCCCCAAAGGGGCTCTTAGCACCCTCAGGAGGGCCGACCCCCAAGTTTGAGTACCACTGCTTTAAAGAAATACTTCAGCATTTTGGGGAATATTCTTATTTTTTTCTTCTTTGCTTTCTTTCAAGGGTGAAATGAAGAGACCGATTGACTATTTTTAAGGTATTTTAATTACACAATCTATCTTGTCATCTCTCCTCAACATATTCAGTCGGCTTCAGAGGTGTTGGTAGGCATGTTTTTCACTTTGGACAGAGCCAGGCTAGCTCTCTCCCATTCAGTCTTTATGCTAAGCTAACCACATCATGTTGCCAGCTACTAAAACACAGATGATACTGATCTTCTCATCTAACTTTCAAAAAGAAACAAAATAAGCACCTTTCCCAAAATGTTGAACTATTCTGTTAAAGCAACTAACTGACAATCTTGGTAAATTAAACATTCTTCTAAATGCCATTATTCTGTACAGAAAAGTTGCATAATTAAGCATGGGAAATGCGGGAAAACTGAAGAAGGCTTATACGAAACGAAAAGAGCACGAAACAAAACTATTTGAAATAATGCAACGTAGCAAATTGGATGACACAATAAATTTCCTCCTGTGCTCCTGATACTGTTCAGGTTCCCCTGAGCGAGCCTCCTCTGTAACCTCCACCGCAGGATTAAGATGCGTGAAAAAGTAGGGTTTCACATTCGAGACACAGGGACGTACATCATGTCAGCGTCGCACAAAACATGTGCGAATGGGCTGTAATTCCCCAGTTTAAGTCCCTTATTTCCATTTTGTCATGTCTGAGCGCCTGCCATGCTTTTGAACAAACATTGACATAATTAAAATGCAAATGCAGTTTGGTGGTGGAGGAGACAGAGAGAGATTTTTAAGCTGATATGCACGCACACACACACACCAACACACAAACACACACATAAACCTTTACAGAAAAGACACACAAGCAGAAACTCTGCATGTCGATGCAGCAAACGATGATAAATGTTTAGGACGAATTCCCTGTTTGACCAGAAAACTATTGAGTACCGTGTAAGTGGGTTTTTGTGCGATCCTCTGCCCTGTTGTATGTGTGTGAGTACATACACACACACACACATACACATACAGGGCTCCGTGGGCTTCAGGCTCCCCAGCCCCTGGCCTTTATTAAGAGCAGTTGTTTGATGAGAAAAGAAGCCGGCCTTCACTCCAGGGCCCGGCAGAAGCCTGGGGAGTGGGTAAGTGGGTTAACCCAGAGGCCCAGACAAAGCCTGAGGAATGGATAAGTGGGTCACCCGCCCTCAACTGAACACTCAAAGGATCCACTCTGACTCCTCTCCCTTTTATTATTAGAGCTGGTCTAATGTGTGAAGGGACCTCAGGAAGGAACACAGCACTCATCTGTGCATGAGCGAGTGAGCTTGTGTGCATTGGTATGTGCATGCGTGTGTGTGTGTGTGTGTGTGTGTGTGTGTGTGTGTGTGTCTGTGTCTGTGTGTCTTGCAGCTAAAGCACAGAAAATGCGGTGGCCCTTGAAGACAATGAGAAATTAGAAGTACCAAGTTTAAGGCTGCTACATGGGAACGTGCAGTGCTATAGTGTGAACAACACAGAAGAAAGTGATACAGAAAAAAGTGGCATCTTATGTGAAGGATGCTCACACCGTAGCCACCATGGGGCCAGGCAAGTTGAGAAGCTGTACTACAGAAAGCCCATTACGATGCTGTCACCAGGTCCAGATACAGCTAAACACTTCTAATATTTGTTCAAGCATGGTATTCTTTTAATTGATTTTACACAGTGTCCAATAAGAGACACTGTAATTTCTAGGAACTGTTTAATAGACTGTGAATCAGATGGATCTGGCGATCTTTATTACATGTCATACTCCTGTCCCCACTAGCTCTGTCCAATGAAGGGAAAAGGAAGAACAAGAAAGGAAAAATATTTGAAAATAATCATAACAATGATTATAAGAAATTAATAAAAATATCTGGTAACTATTTTTACCTGTCCCCATAAGTTTAAGATAAAAATCTGAAAAATTATGTAAATAGTAAAGGCAACGTTGTGATATTTTGTTAGTATTGCGGCTAGCTTATAACAGTATGATGAGGAACTTTATTACTTGTGCATCTTTTGCTATGTTTGAAAGGATAAAGGGTAAAGTAGGTCTAATATTTTATTTTAATTTGTCCTCATAAATTTAAATGATAATATTGTACAACAAAGCAACAAAACAGAGGCACAGTGATAGCTGGCACAAACATAAAAAGTCGCACTTGAATACAGTTGGGATCTGGTAGGGCAGGTTTGGTTATTAGCTAAATATCAAAGATAATTTAGAAATGTAAAGTTATTCATTTTATAACAAATAATAATAAAGGTTAATAAATACAGGGCCCCACCCAGGGACCAATAACCAAATGTTAAAACAGTCTCAAAAAGGGTTTTAACCACCTGTAAATGCCAATAATTAAACACTATTGTCCAATGCTAACTTCAGCACAATACACAAATAACCACAGGCAAGAAAATTATATCAGGATTTATTTAACCTTAGCATAGATCAATAATCAACAAATTCAGTCAATAAATCATCCATTCTAAACAAATATAAAGGCACACAATAATCAGAAATCATTTGTACGTGTGTAGGTGTGTTTGTGTACGTGTGCCTGAGACAATGAAGGGGGAGAAGAGCAAGGAAAATGGCGGACGAGACCGTGAGTTTGGTTACGTTACACACTGATGCAAAATGGCAGAAGCGCAAGAAAGGGTTAGCCCCAAAATGGTGCAGGCCCTGTTCTTGTATTCACTAAAATGCCGTGCAACACAGCTGGAGCTTGGAATACAACTGTGGATCCCAGATGTGTGTGTGTATGTGGAGGAGCGTAGAGTTTGTAAGCGTGTGCGCATGGAGGATAGTATAGGAAAAAGGAAAAGGCACAAAAAGCAGGTCTATAAGATCCTGGTTGCCGCAGCTACATACAGTGTAGTACACTCAGAACTCAGAACTCAGCAGTGAACTGTCAGTCAACAGTTTTGTTCTTGGACTTCAGTCTTTAAAAAGCGCCGTTATTGACTTCAAAAAGTAGTAAGAATAAAGAAAATACCAGCTCTCAGATACAGAACATGAAATGTGCGAGACACGAAAAACACAGCAATAAACAGGACACAGCGATCTATATATCCCACATGCTCTCGATTAAGTCCCTGCCTTTAAGTCCCTGGAACTCCAAAGCCGATGACTGCTGCTTAGACTCTGGCTCCAAATGACGTCACCAGTACAAGATGGCAGCGCCATTTTGGCTTCACTTTTGTATACTGGGAAAAAATGGAGCTGACCATCTTTATAGACGGTCTACAGTCCTACTCCATTGGGTCGGTTGTTCATGACCATTGCTGTTCCTATCAATTGCATGTGCATTATCTCAAAAGCAGCAGACAGCAGTGCTAGTATTGTACTATGTATAACACATCCAGGATGTGAAGCTTAACTACTACAGTGCAAAGACTTTACCACAACATGGTGCAGCATGGTGTACACACACACACACACACACACACACACACACACACAGAAGCACATACTTCAGTGGGGAGATCAGCAGGAGGATCAAGTGTAAAGTCTCTTGTGTCATGGAAAGGCCTTTGATGAAGAACACAAACAGCAAAGCCACACCAACATAAAACACACACAGACCAATTCACTTATTTCCTCCTACTGTAATTATGTTCTCACCACATTCTCAATAAGATTTACTTTTATTCATCCAGTTATTAATTTCTTCTTCTGGTAGCATCTAGTTTCCTGTCATTGGTTAGGCTTTGCAAGATTAATGAATGACTTTTACTCCTCTAATTTTGACTGACATCCGACATGCACACACACAAACACACACACACACACACAGTTCCCACATAAACAAACAGAGTGGGTCTTTGTATTCTGCTGCACATCACCACAACACAGATCAACAGTCCCTGTGGTAACGGCCAAAATAAAGATCTCATTACTTTACTCTCTCTCTCTCTCTATCCCTCTCTCTCTCCATGGCTTGTCAGCTGCCAGACCCTGACGTCTCCTTTCATGTTGGCCAGGCCTCTGAGAGGAGCTGAGAGATGCTGAGAGGCGCAGAGAGCCTCCCAGGGCTTTGAGCAGCGTTTGATTCCTGCTAGATAATAGCTGGTTCACTGTCAGCCCCAGGATGATCAGTTAAATCCTTAATCACTGCCTGTCCACTTGCATGACAGTTATTTTAGGGCTCTTTTCTGGACCTTCTCTTCTCGCTTTCCAGTTCTCCACCTCGCTCCCTCCCTCCATGAAAAGTAATCCCCACAGCAGCAGCAACAGAAAACAGCATGCTGCGGATGGGGTTAGGGATGGAGGGATAGGAGGACAGACGGGGTCGGTGGCAGCTTCATTTCTGCAGGGAGTATGAAGTTGGTTGCAAAGCAGAGAGGAGGATGGAAAGTGCTCAAAACCTGCATGTATTAAATGTTGTGTGACTACAACTCATTCTTTCTGCATGAAGAGGGTAGAAGAAGAACAGAGACAGATGAAGGCGCGGGGGTTGGCACCGAAAGGGGAAAAGGAGTGAAGACAAGTGCAAAGACCAAACTGAGGGGATCTTGTCTTTGACCTGTCAGCATTAAGACAAAAAGAAGGAGGACTGCTCTCTGTCTCCTCCACTCTCCTGTACCTGCCTGTTTTTAAAGGACATTCAAAGCTGGGCAGAGAGACAGTTAAGGCGTCGTCTGTCAGCCCGTCCTGTAACAGTGTCACGGGCTGAGCGGTACGGGAGAGAGGAGCGTTCTATGTTCATGTCCAATCCAGGGCCTTGATCAAGGCTGCTCCACAGCCAGGTGCTGCCACTGCTGACAGCCTCACCTCCACCCCCCACCCGCCTCTGTCTGCAAGACGGAGGGCATTTCCCTTTGACAAAGACAGAAGTTTGGGGGTAGGGCTGGTGGGGAACACTTGAAGTGCAGTTTGACTACAGAGGAATCAGAAAGTTTTGGACAGCCTGGACATTGATGTCGTTGAGCGTGTGCTAAGTTATCAGATCTTTGAAGCTCCCACAACCTGAAAGGCAGAGCTTTAGGGTCACAGTTTTGCAGCACTTGGAGTAAGTTCAGAGGTGTGGGATTAAATCACAAGCCAAGTGTAAAATGCATAATTTTATTTCCCAATCACTACTGATTTACAGAAACATAACTTTGGGTTGTTGAGGGAAGTGTTTAAGATATCAAACTGATTGTGTTTTTCATTGAACTAAATTTGTTGAAGTCACACCAGATAGTACCTTCTAAATTTCAAGTGTAAGATGTTGTGTGTTTTGTTAGATGTTAAATTGCCACTAGCTCTGACAAACGATATGGATTTGTCTTGATATTATACATGCACATTCTTACTTGAGACTTCAGTGTCATTAAGGATAATTCATGCTTATTACATCTTGGGTCTTATTCTTGTAGTTTGGGCCATCATTTCTATCATTTATCATAACATCATAAATACTTACAAATTAATTGCAGAGATCACTGAAAGGCGTGAAAGGCACTGAAAGGCATGTTTTAAACAGACCCCCATGTTAGCTAGAGCTATTTTAGAGTGATCTTAGTTTTCCTTTGAGCAACCAGATCTTTCCAATAGTACAGGTGAACTCAATTCTGGTTTTACCCTCAAATAAAGTGGTTTAAGAGGGTTTAGAATGCTCAGCTAAGCTATTGGCTTTTACCTTAACATGTCTATTTGTCTGACTGCTCACGTTTCTTGCCCTGCTGGACATTTTGGGACATGTCGCCTCATTATGAGATCTCTGCAATTAACTTGGAGAGTACAATGTTATCATACCTAATAGGAATGATGACCAAAACCGTGTAAATAAAAAAAATCCTTTTAGACCTGATACTGGTTTGGGCTATCAAAAAAGCTGACTTGGTCCCATTTATCATGTCATGTCACTGCAGTTTCATTCAAAAAAAAAACAACTACATCCTGCTAAAATAGTTTAATGCCTTCTGTTCCTCTTAAATTCTCTCGTCTATCACTGTCTTTCTCCCTCTCTTTTTCTCATGTGCACCACTGTGTGCACAGAATGATGGTATTGTGGCCGTGCTGTAAAAAGGCAGTCCATACTCCATCGCCTCATTTCCACGAATCTCGACCTTTGACTGCTTGATTGTGACCGGCGGCACTTTGCTGTAAGGCACAGGGAGCCTTTCAGCCAATAGAATCAGAGCGCAGCTGGAGGGCAGAGGGTCACAGACGCACCATGTATGGAATTCCATAGAGCCAGAGAGTTCAGAGGTCACTCTCAATCACAGTCAACACAAAGCAAAGCATCAGGAGGCTCCTACAGCCACAAGACAACAACGGCAGGGAGAAAGAGACCTGTTTTGTGGCTTGTCTTCTGTGTTATATGGCAATATTAAAATCGATAATATTTAATGATATTTGTTCTGCTCTTCATTTTCTATTGATGTTACTCGTAAATCACTAAGGTAGGCATAGCAGTCTGTCAGCTAGATAACTGCTTCTTTGTCAGTGTGAAGCCCTGATTCCCATGAACTCCCATTACTCTCTGTAACATGTCAAGAGAAGAGGATGGGGAGAACTTGGAAGAATATGCGGAGGTTAAGTACTATTTTTTTTAAAGCAATTTGTTTTGGACAAAACAAGGTAAGTGTACATTGTTTATTACAAGGCTAGTTGAAAATTTGAGTTGTGACAATGATAATAAGTGTATTACCAGCCCAATGAATGTCCCATATGTCTACTGTAATGTAGGTGCACTATAGGACTAAAATGGTAACCCCTCAGAATATAATCCATTGCATGTATATATTGCCGATAAATTATATTACAAATTATCAGGTTTTTCCATATAGTGCCTACTGTAGGATCAGTAACTCTTGACTGTCAAAAAAAAGTTGCAGTCCTCAAACACACACAAACATCGGGTAAAATTCATATGACGTTTTTTGTATCCTTCCTTGTTGATGATTTGCAGCTTAGCAAGTGGGTGTGGCTCCCATAAAAAAGAGTACAGTTAATAAAATGTTAGTCCCATTAGCAGGTGTGTGACATCATTATTAATGTTGTTAGTTATTATGATCCATAGTTACATGTTTTGTTCACAGGTTTCAGTAGGCTGCGACTAGGGCTGCAACTAACGACTATTTTGATAGTCGATTAATCTATCGATTATTGAAACGAATAATCGACTATTCGGATTATGAATCGCCAAATGGCACAATGCCTCTCATTTAGCTATTAGCCTTTAAATTAAACCTGAGGTTGTTTAAGGCATGTGCTAATTAACAGTCAAGACAATAAAATAAATACTGCTTTCAAAAATGCATCTTTAACGAACGTTTCTGCTGCAGCAACAGAAATTTCCACTGAAATCAAGTCCTGATAAGCAACTGATCTGCTGTTTAGTGGCGGAGCAGTTTACACGCCAGTACTGCAACACCCCGGGACAAATTGACACTGTATACAAAGAAAGGAATAACATCATGCATTTCATTTGCCGAATTTACAAGAGGGGATCAATAATGACGATTTTGTAGTAGACAGCATTTCACAACAAACTCAACAACTCACAAAACTCCGTGATTATTTTAAAGGAGTTTTGGGCAGATTAGCCACCGCTTCACGCACAGACAGAACTGTTTTCTCATCTTTAGAAAGTATGAAATTGTCCGGTGTTGTCTAATCTTGTGCGCTTGGCAGCAACACATTCTCCAGCTGGGAACATCGCCATGAGCGTTGCAGCGTTTATCATTGTAAAGTCAGGCACGTCTGGAATGTGAACGCAGCCGTTGTGTATCATAATTATGTGCTCACAGCACCACTACTGTAACAATCAATCAAACTGACCAACTGTATAGACAACGTTTCAACTCATAATGTGAAGTTACACGGCTTTAACGTGAAGCTAGCTTGCTAACTAGCTTACCAAAACGAGTCTTCATCATCCACAGAGCAACAACGTTACGCGCCTCCTCTTCAGATGCTCCGGTGTTTCCAGGAGAGCTCAGCTTTGCTGCAGTTCACGACCTTTCTGGCTGAGTGAAGAGTGAAATTCTGCCACACTCTGGAGGTTTTAGGTTGTGAAGGTGTTACTGCAGCTCTGATGTTGTTTTAGTAACTTTAACGTTACTGTTCACATCACTTAACTCTGTTAAGCTGACGGTGTCGCTACGGCCCGATGACGTCATGAACGAATCGATTATTAAATTCGCTGCCAACGAATTTAATAATCGATTTTTATCAACTACGTCAATTAGTTGTTGCACCCCTAGCTGCGACCTCTAGTGGCAGAAGAGCGACATGTAAGGAGGGTGGTGGGGTGGATGTAAACTCAGGAATCCCGTGTGTTAGAACGTGACAAGTGACAAGTTTAAAGTTAAATAATGTTTTGTTGATGATTTACGTCACGTGACTCACGCTATGTATGTCACAGCTTACATAATGTACTTATTTTTCCCATTTTAACCCAAACCATGATGTTTTCTTGAACGTAACCAAGTGGTTTTGTTGCTAACCAAACCAAACAAAATTTACCACGTGTTAAACGTCATGTCACTTGGGTCAAGTGACTTACGTTAACGTACTTAAGGTCTTGAAGGCCTGTTGCTCGACTGGTAGTTGCTAACGCTCGTACATGTAGTTTTAGGGGGCTTTCACACCTAAAAGTCTGCTCCAAGGTCCAAACCAAAGTTTGTGTTTTGATACATTCCGTTAGTTTTGGTTTGGTTTCACACTGCAATTCCGTGAGCACACTAAAGAACTTTATAGGACAGACTTTTTGTCCTCCTCATCTATGTGGGTTGCGTCTTGCTATACTTGACACTGATTGGTTTGTAAACAGTTCCACTGGGAGCTTTGTCAAGAATGAATGAATAAGGGATGAACAGATGAACATTTTTGGCATTATATTATTATTAGTAGTAGTATGGCATTACTACCTGCAGCACTACACTCAAGGCACGTTCAAATTCGCCAAATAAACATCCTCGTTGTACGAACATTATATCGTCGTCGGCAGGAAAGGAATAGACCAAAGACTTGAGTAGCTGTCTGTTTCGACAGATGATTTATAATTGTGTCCTTATTTCAGAGCATTTCTCCATGCATTTGTGTATTTACAGTTTACATGGGGACTTCCAAACTTCCCGTAGATGGTATGGAAGTCAGAACCATCCAAAAAAATTCTTTCACACTAGAAATGAACTATGATTCAATTTGATCGGGACCAACACTACATCTTTTCATCAGACCAAATTTTGCCTGTTTGGCAAGGACCGTGGTTCGGTGAAGGTTTCACAACAGTAATTTTGTTCCGGATCAAAATGGTTATATGTCCTTGTACTGTCCAATGGACAGGCTGTATACTGTCTTGGGACATTTGACAATCATCCTATTTTGTCCTTTAGGTTTGAGGATGTGTTGGTGATCCTCATATACAAATTTATAAGTTTGCTGTATAAGTTTGGAAGGTGTGTGTGTGTGTGTGTGTGTGTGTGTGTGTGTGTGTGTGTGTGTGTGTGTGTGTGTGTGTGTGTGTGTGGCATATACATGTGTGTGTGAAGAGTCCCAGAGGTGCCCTAGCTGCCTAAGCCACTTCTGCAGATCTGTTGAAAGATCATCAAGAGACTTTTTCCCAATCTGTATGGGTGTGAGGGTGTTCATGTGTAGGTGTGTGTGTGTTGTCTCTGTGGGAGCATACTGGCTGCGTCTGCTGCTTAACACTCACTTTCATCACGCACACGCTCAGAAGTGACAGTCCCTGTCTCTACAAAGGGATTTAGAATATCACCAAGAGACCTGCCATCTCTTTCTCTCTCTCTATCACGCACACATACACAAACACACTAGCACGCACACACATGCACACACACAAACATACAGAAATACCCACACAAAGCTTGCTACAAAGGGATTCATGATGTCACCCAGAGACGTAACTTAGTTCCACATAATTTCCCATTATTCCTCCTAATGAATCTTAAAACAAGATAGTGGCTGTTAAATTACTCTCCTCTTCCATCTTCTCCTCTCTCCTCACCTCTCTTCATCTTTATTTCCTGTCATCCCTGGCAAATCTCCCCTACATCCTACTCCCTATTGACACGTATCCCCAGAACGCACAGGCAAACACCAGGCCCACAAAGGCCTAAGCGCCTAAGCTAACAACCGATACACAAAAACACAACAACAAAGCAGTTGTTGTCAGGTTGTTAAGTCCCTGCCACTGTTTCCAAGGGTCGGGGAGACGGCAAGCAGACAGAAAGAGGGAGAACAGGATGAGATGGGCTTTGGAGAATAAAAGACGGCTAATCCCTGCATTTGGATATGAGAAACGAGGGCCCACAGGAGAACGCATCAAAGCCGGCGCTAAATTAGCCTACATACAGAGAGTGAGAGGAGGAGAGAAGAAACGGAGTGAGAGAGAGGCCGCTGATTTGAGACAGTGTGAGAGGAGCAGGAAGAGGTAGTCTCCTAGGGCCCAGATTAGCAACACACACTCATTATTCTCCAGCATTGCTGTTGCACACAAACACACATGCACACCCACGGCCATGCACACAGATTAGAAACATACACTCATTATTCTGTCTCAGTGGGACACTAAACCCTAAAATCCAGCACGCTTGCAGGGAGCACTTGCACAGAAACTGGCTAACGGACTAACGGGGCCCAACACTGCCTTTGTAGCTGTGCATCGTTAGCCACGCTGGGCACTAGCGCTTCATACAGGGGTGTGTAAGTGTACAAGTGTGTGTGTGTGTGTGTGTGTGTGTGTGTGTGTGTGTGTGTGTGTGTGTGTGTGTGTGTGTGTGTCAGGGAAGGACTGATGAAAGCAGGCAATTAGGACTAAAGGAGTGTGCTGTTTCATTCAGCTCCACAAGTGGAACCATCGAAAGTACATTAAATAAGGAAGTTAAGCAGAGAGACAGTGTAGGTTAGGACGCGGCTTTATGTGTGTGTGCCTGTCTGTGTGTGGGTGTGTGTGTGTGTGTGTGTTTGGGAGGGAGAGAGGGTTTGAGAAAGTGGAGAGGGAAGAAGCGACAGAAAAGCTTATCTGTTACATGAAGAATGAGATAGATGCAGATACAGAGGCTGAGTTTGAGCAAAAGGAATTAAAATGTTGAGATGAATTATTCAGGGTCATGGACACAAACTTCTCTCTGTGTGAAGGGTAGAAAATAACATTCAGGAGAATGCAGCTAAATTGGGTGTGTGGCAATATCTGAATGCAAAGTTAATTTTACATCAATCCAGATGCAGATTAAGTGAGTAAATAGAGTATACAGTTGCGTTCCGTATGCTGCAACAATGCCAGGGTGAATGAGCCTGCACGTGTTAAACACAGGTGACAAACATGAAAGCAAATGGAGAGGTTCTCTCAAAGAGCTGTAAAACTTCTTTGAGCTTTCTCCTGGAATGACATGCAGCACGGCTTTGTCGGCTGGATGAGAAGGTATGGAGAGGTCATACCTGTGCACACACAACGGCTGTCTGAGTACCCAATTACATCAGCCAAGAAAAATTACTTTTCTGCAGATCACAACTTGATGCAGCCTATTTCGATTTAATAAGCATGCTATAGCCTCAGGGTTTATTAGCATGAATATATAGCTGACAATGTTTTTGTCATGATTACTTTCTGTCCCTATATCTTAACTCCTCTCCAAGTGAAGCGCAATGCTCTTTCCTTTAAATAAAGCATAAGAACGGAATGCAGTGGCTCTGAGGGATGTCATTCAGCAAGTGTGATATTCTTTAAGCAAGTTATTTCTGATGCTATGGTTTTACAGCTGTCAAACATTTTTTTTTAACGTAATTCTGTTAAGACACATATTTCAGATGTTTTTGATGTCTTTTTACCTCATTGTGTCGCCTCAGTTCAAGAGAAACATTGTCAATGTTTAAGCGGTTGTCTACAATTTTCTGGAGAACAATAAGAGGGAAGGTGTGTGGTATCTGATTTAATATAGGGAATTGGGGGAGGCTTTCATTGTACTTGTGTTGTATCTTATGTTACTACTACATTTACTTACTTTATTTATCGCCAAGGGGTAAACTGTAAATATAATTGTGCTGTAATGTTTTATATTGTCATTTACTGTGGAGCTCTGATCATTTCTTGCCAATAAAGATACGAAAAGTTATAGTAACAAATTATCAATAGGACTGATGTATGCTTTTATCAATCATTTTGCTTAGTTGAAACATCATAACCCATTTGTTTGACTGCCTCTAATGACTTCTCAAGTTGAAGGTTCAATAGACTTTTTCACAATAAGTAGCATTCCAAAATATCTTGTTTACTAGAGAAAAGCATGGATTTCCCCCTAATTATAACTTTTCCAGCTGTAAATTGAGTTTTTATTGTTTATCGTGAATTTCTGTGTAATTCCTAACCTAGAATAATTTTAATCCCCTGTTTTATCGCTCTCCTTCTCCTTCCTCTTGCTCATCTCCTTTATCTTCCTCTTCTCTCCTCTGAGGGTAGTGGTCCATGCTGAAAGCTGCCATGTTACCTAGCAGGTTGTTCAGCCTTCCTCCCTCAGTCAGACATGTGCAGACACACACACACACACACACACACACAGTAGCAATTATGGCAATCAGCAAGCCGACCCAATTAGTGTTTCCTGCTTGTTAAGCCCTAGGGGTTGGCTGCCCGACCACCTCACTTTGCATAACTTAATTTGCAATGACAGGGTGTGACACCCAGACTTCTGACCCTACCAGCAGCTTGTGAGTGTGTACATGTGTGTTCATTCCGTGTGTGTATGTGTGTATGTGTCAGAGCCTACTAGTTGTCCAACATGTCCAATGTGTGGTTACAATTTACATTCACCAAATTGCTCCCAGCCCAAGCCAGCGAGTTCTGGATCCAGGGGAGGAGCACTCTATCTGGGTGTGATTCTGGAGCGGCCTCCCTTCTCCTGTGGGTTTCTCCTCTGTCTGAGCTGGTTAAAGGCTGATGGACAACTCTGTTAACGTGCAGCCTGTGAGGAGAGGCAAAATGTGGTCTTTCCTGTGGTGCATGATACACATCATCCGCACATGCACACGCATACAGTAGAAGCGTACCATACACTCATCTGCTGTGTGTAGGTAGAGACTGAAAAACTCCTACTGCCTTGTTTAAACTCAGCTCCTCTAAGCAAGTGCCACGATAGTAAAATGTGTTTCATGGTCAAACACTTGTGCCGTTATGAAGTGTACCAGAGGCCCTCCCCTCCTCGGTGAGTGGCTGCCCCGTGACACATGTTGCTAGGCATTAAACCTGACAGAAACCATGGTTACTGAACACAAAAGAAGTATTGTGGAGGTGTGTTTGATCTCAGTTTGTGTGTGCGTGTGTGTGTGCGTGTGTGTGTGTGTGTGTGTGTGTGTGTGTGTGTGTGTGTGTGTGTGTGTGTGTGTGTTTGAACTCAGTGTGAACTGCATGGAGTCTGCGGAAGCTTTCTGCGAGGGGAACAAAAGCACAGCAGAGTGTGTGAGTGTAGCCATCACCCTGATTGCTGAGAGAGGAAGCAAAACAACAACTTCTATCTCCTTCAGTTTCTCCCCTCTACCTCTTTATTAATTCTCTGGTTTGCTTTTTCCTTGACTAATTGTTTTTTGTTTGGGTTTTTTTTCTTCTTGAGTTCAAAACTGGAAGAAACGAGAAAAGCGTAACGGGGTGTGTTTTGTACGAGTATCTCTCTGGTGCCTATTCCATTAAAGGCAGACTGATAAACAGGCTAGGATAATTAAAGGGGAGTGATAAATAGTGCTGCCTTAATTAAAGGGGAGTGATGAGGACACGTGTCGAAATGTTTTGTTAGCGGGCCGACGGACAGATGAAGGAGGAGAGTAATTGCTTTGGATTAATTATTTGGATACGGGCGGCGAGAGGGTACACACATCTCTTGAGGGCTCTTTCAGGACGGAGGGATGGAAAGGAGGGGCAGATGAGGAAGAGTGGCGAGCAGAAGGCTGGTTTCAAGGAAAGATTCACAGGCAACCATCTCTCTTCATGCTAAGTACAGCATAAACATGAACATCATCCATGATGGCGAGACATAGGAGCAAATCAGAATTTAAGTCATGCTTGCTTTAGTGTATCTTTATTCAACTAGCGGAAGTTGACTGACAGAGTCTTGTCCAGCGACGTCTTGCTTCACATTTATACAAGCACATGCTTTCACACCTGGGAGTTGCCCACATGGGAGTTACCACATGCTTCAACTGGTGTCTACTGAGCAGCATGACTGAGAAAGGGCGTTATTCTTCCAGTTTTTCAAGTTTTCTCAGGATTTGGAAAGTCTTACTGTCAAAACTGTGCCTCTCCAGTCTGGGTTTAAACCTTTAATCAAAATTCGAAATAGACAATGTTCAGGAAATAGTCTGGGTATTCGTTGTGTATTTTGAGGCCAATATTGATATTTGAGAGTCAGGACTTAAACCATGGGCGGCACGGTAATGCAGTGGTTAGCACTGTCGCCTCACAGCAAGAAGGTCATGAGTTGCCCCGGCCTTTCTGTGTGGAGTTTGCATGTTGTCCGCGTGGGTTCTCTCCGGGTGCTCCAGCTTCCTAACCATGCAGGCTAGGTTAATTGGTGTCTCTAAATTGTCCTTAGGTGTGGATGTGAGTGTGAGTGGTTGTGTGTCTATGTGTGACCCTGCGATGGACTGGCGACCTGTCTAGGCTGTACCCTGCCTTTCGCCCAATGTCAGCTGGGATAGGCTCAAGCCCCCTGCGACCCTGTACGCAGGATAAGCGGTTGACGGTGGATGGATGGATGGACTTCAACCATGGATAAACGGCCAGAGCTGTGGATGCCCAGAGTGTGGCCATTATGTCCCTTCTAAAATTAACTACCCACACGGCTAGTTTGGCGTACCGTGTTTTAAACAGGCTGTTGTGCCCTTAAAAAAAGTGTGCAGATTTCCTCATTTAAAGCTACTCGCAATGCAGCAAATAAACTCACATTTCCCGTGTCTCCATGATCACACTGGACATCAACAGTAGTGAGAGAGTTCTCCCACTCCCACAAATATATGTGTAACGTTAACATTAATAAAAACATTAACAACTAACCCGCCAGCTAGCAATTAATGTTCACATCGTGTGATACACACAAGCAGCTAAACACTGCACTGTAGTCTAAGTATTAATGCACTGTTTCCAAGTTTCCCAGGATATTGGTGCATAGTGTTAGTTTACTACAAATGTACAATTGTACGGTTCATAACTTGCTGTGAGATGTGACGGGTAGCTACTTTTTTTCGCCTGATGCCACAAAAGGAGCGGACAAAGTGTGAAATGAAGAGGGAATGAGACAAAATTACAAGTAAATATCATAAGAAATTTTTTTCACTAGGTAAATGGAACCCAATCTGTATATGTATACAGCCTTCAGTAATATTTAATATTGCTATCTGTGCTGAAATCAGATATAAACAAAATAAATCTTGAAACCAAAAAAACGTTTCTTTCCGTCTTCAAATATATCTCTCTAGCACCAAACAGGAAGCACAACTTTGGTATCGGACAAAAAAAATCCTATTGTATAAATATATTGAAATAACAGTGTTGAAATTAGTTATTTAGTCCTGAAATTAATTATTTAACATTTGCAAGTGAGATTTTACAGGTGAAGAATACACTTGACACTACTCTCTGGAGGACAAGCTGCCAATCAAATGGTGACATTGTTTCAAAATAAATCTTTGCTGTTTCTGTACTTTAATTTCTGGTCAATTATCAGCTCACATATAAGATAATGATATATCTGCAATGAGCTGATATCTGCTGATATATTGGCCAGGCCTGGCTCATACACTCTTGTCACTCTTGTCTTTAATCTTACAAAACATTTAGCTTTTTTAATGTTATATTTATACTGCATTTGTGCTTTTGGTAATATATCTCACCGTATATACCGGGATCCACCGGGATGAAAGCCACTGCGCATCCTCTCCTTGCCATCTGAAGGGTAACCTGGAGCCGAGGTGGAGAGTGTTGCTGACGGCAAACATGGTGTTGCTTACAGGCTGAAAGGTGAAGGGAGAGAAATAGTCCTGACGTTGACACAGTGGATGGTTGTCAGACCTGGCCTAGCTGCTCTTTAGCACAGAGAAAGTAAGAGGTCTCACTCTGACATTATTTTAGTACAGCAAGCAGTGATTCATTTCTTTTTCAGATTAGGCAGACTAGATTCTACAATGACATATTGCTGCCATACCAATTGTTATTAGTGTTCCTTCTAACAGTTCCTTATATTGTTATATAGTTGCATGCTGTACAGATATTTCGTCAGTTTCTTCATTTTAGTCCAGTTATCCAGGTTAAGTGTGCAGAGTAACTTTAAAATGAGTAATTGTACAATAATGCGTAATGAATTTTTAACATTGGTACTGAAAAAAGTATCATTAAGGGACAAGTATTGAATCGAGGCTATCGGTACTGGTTTTGAAAAAATTTTAACCATACCCAGCCCTAGTTAGGGAACCACATGGTAGGTAAACGCTTTACATCTAAAGCAATCAACTGCAGATCATAACACCCCAATGACAACACCTTAACTAAATACATAATCCCTTTGCAAAAGAAAAAATCCAGATGTCTCATGGAAATTTCCAGTAAATCATGTACAATAATGTTCAGGTGTATTTGTTTAGACAAATAGGGATCTATCAGTGTTCATTCTGCATGCTGTTTTTGATCTGCTTTTTGTTGCTTGTTAAGCTGTTTTGGGTTTTCTTTTTTTTTCATAGCTATTCTACATGAAGTATGATATTTGAAAGCTTATTCCTAAAATCTTTTTTTCTGTGTTTACCTGGTCCAACTGAAAAGCTTGACTTCGCCATTTCCTTTTTAGCAGTGGCAGACACTCACACACAAAACATCACCTCTCCACCTCCCGACTATGTGTCTCTGTGTGTATGTGTGCGTGTGTGTGAGTGTGTGTGTGTGTGTGTGTGTATTTGTGTGTAAAGCTAGTGTGTGAGCAGGTAGAACCATCTGTGGTGTAGATCACAGCCAGATGTCCTGGGCTCCGCCACCAGCCAGATCACCTTACATGAATACTTTACCATGTGAGGGAATCATTTAGCCATATTAATTGACGGTAAACTTGCCCTGGAACGAAGGCCCCAGACTCCTGCAGACACACACCCACCCACCCACCTACACACACACACACACACACACACACAGTCCTGCATCACAGGTGGGTTCCTTCACTCACAGGAGCAGCGAGTGGGTAACCGGACTCTGATCAAAAGGAAGATTGACATAAATAAAGAGCCTGCAGGAATGCATTGTGCAAACAAAATATGAGCTGGGCCCCAAAACATTCCCTGGAGGGGAGGAGGAGGAGGAGAGGGAGAGGGAGTAGGGGGGGGGCAGTTGAGTAGTTTTCTCTTTTATTCCCTCTTGCACTCAACTCTCTTGCCTTTCATTTCGGTACTTCCAGACATGTGTCTCAGAATTCAAAGACAGATTAAAAACAAGAGCAGGGAAAGAGCAAAGAGGCAAGGTAGATGCGGCAGATGTTCAGTTTTGGCAGCAGCAGGCCCATCAAATTTAAACTGGAGTGATTAAACCCATGCACTTCAGGGCACAGCGGACTGGGTTTCACCCCTCTAGTTACAGTCTAATGTTTTGCCACCTATTGTTGTCACTTCTAAACAGGACCAAACCTTCTTTAGCGGTGGAGTGATATTTAATCCCTGCTTACTGAACCTTTGATATGGTAGCCTTCACCCATGGGCCTCTAAGGTTTGTGTACATACAGACACAGAATGACGCTCACACACACGCATGTATATGCACACACAACAAAAACCTGTCTGGGGAACTTCCATGTAGTTTCTAGTGTCTGTTTGTCTCCATGTAAGGCTTTAAATCTAGAGCGGAAAACAAAGTGGCATGGCCCACGAAGACGTACACACACACACACACAGTACACATGGCCATAACACTACCATAAGAGGAGTTTACAGCTGGCACTGCAGGGTCACTTCAACTATCACTGGGACATTTTTAGGTTTTCTTTCCAAAACAGAACCAGAGACTGTATCACTAAAAAAAAGTGTTGCTAAAATCAGCCGCCTACGCACACAAACAGGAACACACACACACACACACACACACACAGACATTACCGTTTACTTTAAACAAGTATTCTCTCCTGAGCTTGTGTCACATTACAGAGATTATTAAAATAAACCTTTTGGTTTACAATTGCTATGTGCATGTTTCTGTGAGCACAAGTGTGTGTTTTTCTCTGTTTTGTTTTTTTTCTGTGCATGTTTGTTTCCACACCCCAAAGCATCCGGGACCAGTTGATGTGGAGAAGAGAGACATAATGGAAGGAGGGAACAGATAAAAAGGCAAAACAACAATAGAGAGATCACAACATCTCCCCAGACAGTAGATTGCAACCTCAGCTCAGTGGGGAGAGCACGCACCAGCTCACCCACTTTTAACTGCACAGCAGACACGTTGCACTCTCAGTAGGGACTGAGGGGGACCCACTGAGTGCCTGAAATGAATCTATATGTTTGTGTTTTGGGTAGTTGTGTGTGTGTGTGTGTGTGTGTGTGTGTGTGTGTGTGTGTGTGTGTGTGTGTGTGTGTGTGTGTGTGTGTGTGTGTGTGTGTGTGTGTGTGTGTACCCCGCAGCAAGGTATCCCATCCCTCCAGGTTGGCTGAGGGTGTTGAGGGGCCAGGGAGGCAGCAGATCCCGCTGGCAATGCTCTGGGAAAAACCGCAGGGTGCTGCACTTTCCACAGAAATCAAGGTGTCTGAGGACAGGTGACAGAGTCAGGGGAGGAAAGACAGGGGGAAAACACGGGAGGAAAAAACAGAATAAGATCTAAGCGAGGATAAGAGGTGGAGCTGGGATTCCTTCACCCTTTCCCTCTGCGCAGACCACTCATGGAAGAAAAACACTTTGATGGAGAAAGAGAAAGCAAAAGGCAGGAAAGGGCCGAGTGAAAGGAAAGAAAAACAAGGAAAGGTAAATCTAATTACAGAGGCCAGATATGGCAGCAACGTTAGTTAACACTGAGACAATAAACACAGCTCCCATGCAACCACACTGTGTCCGTACACAGTGTGTGTGTGTGTGTGTGTGTGTGTGTGTGTGTGTGTGTGTGTGTGTGTGTGTGTGTGTGTGTGTGTGTGTGTGTGTGTGTGTGTATACGTGTGTGTGTGTGTGTGTGTCTGTGTTTTCATGTGAGTGATAGGGACCAGAGGAGGGCAACGGGGAAAGACGAGCCTATGTTTGTTTGTACATGGCTGTTTCTCAGGCCCTTGACACTGGCATTCCAGAGCCACAAACACACACACAAACACACACACTCTCCCTCTCACACACACACACACACACACACACAAACGTACACGTTGACATTTCATAACCAGCGGAGGTCAGATCCCAGCACACACCCTGTGGCTAACTTAAATCCCCTCTGCTGCACATATGCCGTAATCTGACGCCACAGATATATCAATAAAACACACAAACTCACAGAAGCATTTCACTCACACACGCCTTTATTTCTTGAATGACTTTTACAAGAAGCGTTTGTAGCTCGTATTGACAGTGAAAAATCTCATCAATGGCTCTTGCCAACATGCCAGCCTTGACATGCAGCAAAGAGCACCAGTGGATAAGGTCTGAAATGTTTTAATTGGTGCTACACTGTGCAGAGTGGAATTACAGAGCTAAACTAGGGAAAAGAGTTAATGTTTCCTTTCCATTTTACTGTAATTAACACTGCTTTGAAACATGACATTTCCCATCAGTGCCCACTATGTCTGCACAATTCCGCATGTCATCTCTTTCTCTCCTGCTAACACGCATTTCTCCCATTGAATGCTCGGATGTGTTTGCGGCGGGTCTTAACACAATAACACCTGCCTGCTCTGTGAGTGTGTGCGTGTGTGCATGCATACATGCATGAGTATGTGTGTCAGACATAGGGACCCCCAGTGTGACCTAAACACTTGTGAGAGGCGCTTTTTATACAACCAGACAGTCGAAACAAACCTCTGCCTCAGCCACTATCTCTCAATGTAGACAAGTGAGACATTTTTTTAAAAAAGTGCTTTTACTACACAACAGAAATTGAATGCTTAGAGATATAGTCTGTACACACACACCCACACATACACACAGTGCACCCACCCCTAGTACCCCATCCGGCAGGTCAGAATAAGGAGGGAGAGGTGGGTAACATACCGCTGTATTAGTGCACTTTTACCGTGGATGAAGAATGGCCATAAAAGGTAAAATCATCCTGCTCGGACCTGCTTACTGTAAACAAGCAGAGAAGAAAGTGGAGCGGGTGAGAGATGCCGTCTGGAGAGGTGCAGAAAATGAAGAAAGCAGGAGAAGAGGAGAGGGAGGGTGAGGGGATGGCAGAGGAGACAGGGGAGGCCAGAGTATCATATTTTGTTTGGTTCACATATAAAGATATTTTACTAAAGTGGTTACTAAAGCCACATTTTTTTGTTTTTCAATCAATCAATTAATTGTAGCGCATTTTCTACTGCTTATCTTCAATCAGCCTAAGGAGCAAAATCCTTCCCTCTCACTTTGTCCCTTACTTTTACCATGTGTTGTCTACAAAAAAGAAATATAAACGCACACTATGACATTTGTGCTGCTAGGTGTCTCTCACATCACAACAATAACAAAAGACGTAGTTTAATGAAGTCATGAAGTAGCGTGCGACCATGAGAGTTGTTGTCTTCATTGTTAAACAAACACCTTTGTCAAAATCTATCTGATGTGGCTCAGGCAAAAATCATGTCCACGGAAGAGGTAATGTATTAAAGTGCCTCCTCAATCTCTGACATATCCTGGAAGTTACACCGGCTAGAGGTGGTCAAGGTGATATGACGCTATTGACAGGTGACTAAATGAAATGCAGCGGATGGATTTCTATAGGTTGGAATATTGTTGGAAGCATTTGTGTTTTTAGACATTTTAATGTGTAAATGTTACATATTAAACCTTTAAATTACAAAGAAAAAACAATCTATGCCAATATCAGGAGACAGGAAAACAAGAAACAAATAAACCCAAAAAAAGAGTGTATAAAGCATAGACTGTATAAAACAAGTGGACATAGTCATCGTGACATCACCCGTTGGTTTGTGGACTGCTGCATTGAAGCCTCAAGTTTGGCCGATAGGCCGTCGCCATGTTGAGTTTTTGCAACCACCGGCACCAGACATGACCATATTTGGGCGAGACAGTGGAACGGCCAGGTGTGTAGCTAGCTGGCATTCTTAGCCAGGGTTGGGAGGGTTACTTTTAAAATGTAAAGGCCCATTTATACTCCTGCGTAGGGTTTACGTGTGTACATACGTACGTAGCCATGTATTTATACTTGTGCGTAGGTGTGGCCTTTCATTCTGCGATTACATGGCCCGTGTCGACTCGACGTGTAGTTACATTTTTGAGGAGGTGCAACGGCGTAGCCTCTGCGTAGCCCGATAGCCTACACCGTCGATTCGACGCAGAAGTATAAATTACGCTTGATCCGGTACAATTACTAATTACTTGTTTAAAAAAGTAATCAGTGACGTAAAGTACCACAAAATAAAAGTAATGTAATCTGATTACTTTTAGTTACTTTTGGATTACTTCAATATCAAATAGGCAAATGAAGACAAGTATCAAAGATGCATTTTCTGCTATTTTTACAGAAACCTAAAATAAGAAAATCTCCTGTTCCCAAAATCCATGTTTAAATGCTTTTATATGATTGTGCTTTGCACAATGTCACCACTATGGCAGTATCTGGTCCATTAATGACAAAAAAACTCTGTTTTATAGGTGTTCTTAAATATATTTAAAGGTTTGTCATTTGGAAAACCATTTTAAAATGTTGATGACTCATTTTGAACGTATTAATTTAGTGTCCAATGAAAAGATTTCTCAATATGACGCTGCTGAAGCATAGTGTTTCTGGGGCCAGGCCACACTGATTACTGTACAAAAAAACAACTCTTTTCACTGATTGTTGTGAAACCTGAACATATTCTATGGAGAAATACTGTATTAGAAATACAGAGAAAATATATTCTAGTTTTCTATCTGATGTCCGTGTGCTGCTGTGCCTCAACTTTGTGATTCACAGTTTCCTGATGGACAGATAGCTTTACGTGTTGCTGAAGTTAGTTAACAGCTAACTTAACTAGCTGGAGTTATTAGCTCAGTTAGCTGTGCAATCACCGGTCAAATTAGTTCACTCTGCCGGTACTGGGAGCTCGAAGCACTGGACACACTCGGGAGTGTTAATGTTTACCATAGACTGTATGAAGTTGTTTACACCTTTACCCAAGCACTGGAATTTTTCAAGGCCAGGGGTGGGAGAATGATGGAGGGGTATCTGAATGGGAACCGTAGCCGGTGTTCTGTCGATTTATGCTACCTATTGAGAGTGCTACTTAGCGGTTTCTGCGCATGAACCAGATTGACCCCCAGGTGTGGTCTGTTTCCACGCCCATAAATCTGTGCAACCTTGCTGTTGGGAATGCCGTTGAGACAGTGGCTGATCGTCAGTAACATCAACTAAAAAACTTATTATTAGTCTATCAGAATATGCTACCCCTGATATCTTAAATAAAGATGGCATAATATAGTATTTCAACATACTCTGATCTCCTTACATTACACATGGAGTTAGTAGTGGTGCAATATAAAATGATTCTGTAGTGGGAGCATTATTTGATAGGGGATATTAGTCTATTAGAATACGCTACCCCTGAAATGATGTTATAACATTATCAAAAAAACTGAAAATGTCATAACTCTGTGAGAGTTATAACTTTATGGGATTGAAAAAGGGAACACATAAGGTAGCATTTTTCGATAGGGCAGGGCGACTTGATAGACTCTGCTATCGATTTGTGCTACAGTAGCATTTTTCGACAAGGCAGCATAAATTGTCAGAACACGGCTCAACTTTGTGATGTCTGTCAGCCATTCCTGATGGATGATGGCATCGTCTATCGGCCCTGCCCTATAGGGGATATCAGTCTGAATATGCTACCCCTGAAATTATGTTACAATATAATCAAAAACAGAAGATGTCATAATACTGTGAGATTTATAACTTTAAGGGATTGGAAAAGGGAACACTTTTTCAATAGGGCAGAGCGACTCGATAGACTCTTTTTCACAAGGCAGCATATTTATCGTCAGAACACCGGGCAAACTGGCAACAAAAGCGTCCTCAGCAGCCTCACAGTTAACATGGCATAAACAGGACCAAACACAGCCTCAGAGACCAACAGGGAATCCTGTACTGAGATGATTTACACAGAGCTTCTTGATGGATAGCTTTACTTTTTGCTAAGCCACTAACTGTAGCCTTTCAAGTCATTTCATGTAAAATTCACATTCTTAAACTATCATAGCATGTCCAGTTCAAAAGAAAATAGGGCTCGCTCTCCACCCTTCCCAGCCTCACTGGCTGCAGAATACCACTTGTGAACTGCTCAACTAAAGACCTTTGACTCCTAGATAAGCAAGATGTAATATATTTGTGTCTGCCCATTCCATTCATTACTGTGAAATGCACAGAAAGGAAGCCATTTTGTCTGATATTTTGTGTATATTTTCCCCAAAATCTATCAGCTGCAAATTCTCATATCTAGACATTTTTCTTCTCTCTGGGAACATGTGTGCGACTTTAATGTCTACATTATGTTCTCAGCACAAAAACAATGTCTTCCAAACATTCTTTTAAGATTGCTCTTTTCTCTGCAGGTAGTGTGTGAATGTGCGTGTGTGAATGCATGAGTGTTGATAAAATATGTCTGGTGTGTAGGGCGTTAGCTTCAGCTTCAGGTTACTACAACAACACTTTCCAGTTATTGACCAGAGAACTCGGCCAAAACCAAAACTAAAGACGCTTTCTCCCTCACTCAGATATACCCTCTTTCTCTCTCTCTACACACACACACACACACACACACACACACACCAAAATAGCCGGGAAGTTGAAAACACTGACATATTATTATTATTATTATTATTATTATTATTATTATTATTATTATTATTATTATTATTATTATTATATACAAAAAATCTATTTAACAGATCTTTCTAACAGTAACTGAGCAACATCACTTCAGCATGTGTTTGCCCCTGCATCTACTTTTCAAGAAACCTATTAACACCTGTATAGGATGCTTCCTCAGAGTATGTTGGTACATAATGTTGAGAGACAGAAGGACATGTTGACTCAGGGTGAGGCGGGGTTGTAGCCCTGTGAGTGTGTGCCTTAGTTCACCCAAGTGTTCTTCTCCTAACTCACTTCACATGCACAAGTTCACCAATTTGCCCTCTTTCAATACAAATGAATAGATAGATAGATAAATAAATAACTCACACCTCTAATAGTTAAATTGCATTGACCAGAAAACATTAATTTTTAGAGGAGTAATAGCTTTTAGGGGTTTTTTCTTTCCTTTTTTTGCACAGGTTGGCCAGGGGCAACGTAACAATGCAAAGTGGAAAAACAGGGAGTCTGGGCTGTTGAGTGTGGAAAAAAAGATGTCTTCAAATGAATAGAGTAAACCACAGCAAATGAAGAGATGCATCAAGGTGGAGGAGGATGAATGAGAGATGAATGGAAGCAAAAGGGTGAGACGGGGAGAGGCTGATTTGCGTAATCCCATCGTGGAAATTGACTTTTAAATGCAATATTCAATTTCCACACTCCTGGAAGCCAGAGAGAGAGAGAGAGGGCCCGGCTTTTTTGGTTAATAATAATAACAAAATAATGTACTTGAGACATAAAAGCAAATAGAGAGATGAGAATAGGCGAGTTCTAAAGGTAGGGACGCATTTCTGTAGCACAAACAAAGTGCGACAGCCTTTGCTAACAGGGCTGAGAGAATTAGTTCCATCTTTCAGGTTTCACAATCGGAAGCAGAAAAACACTCTGAATTTCAAGAGCAGTACAACACTCACCACAGATATGCAGACTGGACAATGGTCTCTGAATATCACCAATTCATACAGTAGTTGTAGTAGTTGGCCATGCAAAGCAGAAAGCTCTGCCAACATCAGCAAACGAATAAACCTATTCATGGTGATATAAAGAGTTGGGGGGATCCGTCCAAAAATGTCTCTGAGATGAGCAATAATTGCTTATAAACATAATGAGCTACTGAAAGTTCAACATAATCACTCTCAGATTACTGATGTACCTCTCTAAACACTCAGTGAGCACAGATTATTGTTTAAATAGTGTGTGTACAGTACAGTATAGTTCCTGATGTCAGACAGTTGTTAGAGTGTGATCATTCAGTTTCTTATTGTTTATTTTTATGATCTGTCATAGCTTAAGACCACAAAATATCTTACTTAATGTAGTAATGATGGAGTGTCAGTAATGTGGTGCTGCCGCTCAGAGTCCACAGCTAACAGATCAGTAGAACAGAATAGAAATGAACAGTAAGGTGCTCATTACGCCTCAGTGCACCTTGCATTCAATACTGACCTTAGTGTCTGCACAAACATAAACTCCACAGACAATGTAAAAGCATAGTACATTCAAACTCAAAGTGAACAATTTTGCTAATTTCATTTGTGGTTTTTAATTAAACTTGGTGAAATCATTTCTGTGTGTATCAGTACTTTTTAAAGCATTTTCAGCACATTTTATCAAAAGGCTAACCCAATAATACTGATAAGCGTGATAATTTTGATCACTTTAATCGTGTTTCATCTCTAGCTACAGCTACACAGCTACACAGACCTACAGCCAGTCCCTAAAAGCTTTAACAAATGAAAAGTCGTCTACCACACAGGAGATGATGTGTTTTACATTCCCAGTGGAATTAACGGAAGAAGAACAGGGTAGTTTGGCTTAAGCAGGAACAGGAAAGACAAAGGCGAACAAACAGCAGCACCGAAACACTTTTCTTTTCTTCCAAAAAGTGCAGTGCAAAAAAACAACTCAACAGCAATGACTGCTTAGCAGCAAAGACACCATCAAAAGAACAATTAGCAAGGAACTCTTATGTTAACTTTAAAATCGTATTTATGTATTTTACCTACCAAAAACAACTTCACAATGTCAGCTGTACCCTGATGTAATACACTAAATATGTATAATTTTAAAAAGTGTAGGATTAGGTAAATATACAGTAAATTATAAATTCTTCCACTAATGTGTCCTGGTCACAGATGTGTGGAGAAAGTGCTGCCAGGAGTGGTTTTGGTAAGAAATAATAACTGATTGCATTGACCAAGTTCTCAACAAACACTCTATGTTTGTTTTTATTATTTGGGGGACAGAAAAATAAAGTTATCCAACTTTTGGAAACAAAACACTCAGCCAAGAAAGTGTTTCTGCACTTTGTACAGAGCGGCAGCATTCAGAGCTCCTTGCAGCTGCTCCACTTTATTTCTGTATAAAAGAAGAAATATGAAGGAGTTAATATTAACCCCTGCACCTCTGCTCTCTTTGCTGTCAGGTGAAAAGAAGTGGCTGCTAACTTCGTACTTAGGCCAGTCGGAGGGGGAGGTTTAGAAATAGTGAAATATAGGTCTCTCCAAGTATGGTGATTCTTATGTTTTAAATAAACTTGAAGGATTACATGCTTTTTTTATGCCTTAAGAAATTCCCCTACCACTAATCTTTTCAAAACACAAAGGATTATCACAAAAATGCATTATTAAGTATGGAACAAGCCAGTTTCCATAGTTCCTATAAAAGTTGATGTGTGATAGTTCAGGGTATTCACTGGAAATTATGACACATAATCTGATGACAATATTAATAAAACACTAAAGCCGTTGAGTTGCCCAGACAGCCTGTTTCACATAAACACAGCCTCGATCACGGGCATGTCCTTTATTTGCAACAGTAATTTGCAAATTGAGGTAAACAGTGTCAGTGTTTGCAGAAAGCATTCCTGTAGTTTGCCTTTTTAATTTGATGAATTCATGTTAGTTAAAAGAATATTTACAGGCATGTACAGATTTGCTGCAGTTTGATGTGCATCAGGGACAGTATGTAAGACCATCAGAGTCTTTAGAAACACAGTTTTTAAGGCAATTTGTATGTGATGCATCATGCAGGTATGGACATATGTTTAAGCAATGTTTTGATAATGGGGACAGCTTGCATGAACTACCTAGTATGAGCTACTTGAGTTGTTCTTTACCAGAGGTGCCGTTAGCCCTAGGCATTTTTAAAAGCCCCAGATATCAAAAAGATTAAAAAAATAAAATATAATTTAATAATGATTTTTTTTTAAATAGACCCGGTTCCATCATTCCGATCATGGATTAAAGTCCTTAAAAATAATATGATATTGTTGGGTCCTCCTTCCACACAGCAGATTGAATGTTACTCTACACTGACGTTACTCAGCGTGCCTGCATTTAGAGCAAGCACAACAAAAGAAAGAAAGAAACAGTGCATTGGTGGTTACTGTTTAGGGGCTTGCCAGCAACTATTGAATTGGTCCTGGCAATAATTTTGACCAAAACATTTAAATATAACCACTGCTGTCCGCCAGTGCCTACTTAACAAATTTGCTACACAAACAATTAACAGTTCATAGCAAATGAAGGAAAATAAAACATGATGTCTGTCGCTCTGTGTTGCTGCTGTCTCTCCGTTCCCTTCGCTTAGAGACATCTTTGCTCTGTTTGGGACTGTCTCTCTGCTCCAGGATTTTTATGAGATGTCTGACAGCTATAACATAGGCTAATGCACAGCAGAGTGTAGGGCTGGTGAATTTTATTTTTGTAATATTACAACTTGCTTTCAAAATATTATGATTTTATTCTCAAAATGTCAGAGAACACAGATATGTGGGTTTTGAACATGAGCAGAAAACCTGAAAACTGAAACACAGGAGCTATTAAAGTCCAGGGGGTTGTAAATTAATCTAAATTAATAGGTGCCACATGCACATTCAAAGACAGTGGAAAGTCTAAATCTCAAGATTTCTGGGCTGAGCTAAGCTCCCGATGTTTCAAGAGCCTAACAACGCCCCTGTTCTGTGCCAACATAATATAATAAAATTCTCATCATGGCACAGAATTGATTTTCTAAAGAAAATGATTTAATTCAATAGTTTGATTCAGTTGAAAGAATGTTTCAGTACGCAGTTATCCAATCCATGTCACAAGGGCATGTTGTCAATTCAATCTTGACAGTAATGGATGTCAAAGGGTGTCACATCAGTGGGTGTATTTTATTCCGTCTCTAAATTAATTAAACATTCTCGGAATGTAATGTGGAAAAAATAAAACGTGTATCCCTGCACATAGGTTATTTTAATAGAATAGATTGTAATTGAATAGATGGCCTGCTGAATGATGTTGCTTCAGTTAACACTTAAACACAGGTGCACACTAGGCATCAGTCACTCACACACACACACACACACACACACACACACACATACAGGTCCCAAAGCTCTAGCTGTAATCAGTGTGTTTATATGGAGTGTCAAAAAACCTGGGTTGCTCTGACAAAAAGCACTGGGTGAAATGAGGAATGCCAAGACAGCACACTAAATGCCGTAGTTCTCATCATCCGTCTCTGAACTACGCATACACACAGACTTATGCAGACGCAGTTGTCCGCTGCCGGTTAGTGACGAGGACTGATAGAGTGAACGGAGATGAGGACAGAGGAGTCAAACAAAGGAGTGAAATATGAAGAGAGGAGGAAACAGAGAGCCAAAGTAAGAGGAGGAAGCAGAGGAATGGAGCACAGGATGAAGCTGACAGATATTAAAACAGCCAGAACACACCGAGAGAGCTTTCCCTTCCTGAGAGCTAATATACAGAGATTAGTGGGGGGGTGGGCGAGAGAGAGACGGAGAGAGAGTGCCCTTCTTAAAACTTGTGGGGGGGAAAAAAACTTGCACAAAAAAGAAGAAGAAACTTCTTTAAACCCTAAACCTGCCTTATCAGTCAGCCTTCCTTCTCCTGTCTTTCAGTTTTACAAATCTAATTTCTAATTCTGATATTAAAAATTTCTCACATGACATCCTGCCTATTAAAGCGGTATTCAGCAGTGAAAGTGTATGATTTACCATTGTTAAGTACATTTTAGGATTATACTCCTGCTGTTAAAATAGGCAAAAATATAAATCACTGCGCAACTATTGCAGTAAAATCCTTTTTTAAGCTGCTGTGAAAATAAGGCCTCTTCCACCCCACCTCCAGCCAACAAATAAAGGTGTAATTGATGTGCAGTGAGTTGCCAGTTAGAGGTTGTTTTATGTCTCGGCGGGACGTTTCATGGCAGCAGAATCTCACTGACTATTTTCGCCAGTTGTAGTAAGCCTCGTGGGGGACTTGAGGTAAATTTGAGACAAGCTGAAAATGTATCTTTTTTCCACTGGCTAGCTCACTGCACACTGTCACACACAGCATACACATACACACACTCAAGCGCAGGCACGAAAGCACATAACCCCAGCCTCCCCCAGTATATGTGGGTGGGGGAAGGAAGGTGGGGGAAACTAATATTTCTCTTGAGAGAGATTGATGTGATCTGTTCAGCACTTCATTGTTTGAGGACGATTTGAGCGAACAGCCTGTTCTCTGCAGACCTGGCCGTCTGCGTGTGTGTGTGTGTGTGTGTGTGTGTGTACACCTGAGCGTCTGTGTGAGTCAACAGCCGACTATGAGCATTAAGGAAAGAAATTGCTCTATTATTTTAGCGACTGCAACAAATCAGTTTGTTCACCTTTGTCCCTCTCAATTGTTGGAGCGAACACGGACAAACTCAGCCAGCACACGCGGGAACTGGTTGCCTGTTCGTGCACTGCATAAGCCCAGACTAGTGAATAGACCCTTTCACATCCACAGATAAAGGGATGAAGGGTAATAAAATGTGTATACTTTATTTGCTAATACACTTGAGCGGCCCCTTTCATGCAATTCACCCGCTCCATCTCAGAGGGACACAGCAACACGCTAACACTCACAATGTATTACCAGGCTGATGTTCTAAATACGACAGAAAAACTTCTACGGCAAGTGTTGCTTGAAATGTTTACTTAGAGTGCTGCCATTATGTAATCATAACAGACATCCTCTATCGAATCAGAATTGGCCACTCACACAAGCAGCGGTTTGAGAACATCCTCATCGCAGCAGAGCCTGCTATGAAACTTTACTGCTAAAATCTGTCCTACTTGACTGCAAAGCTACCACTTTAGGAATAAATATAGTGCAACAGCAGTTGGGTCAGTTTTTTAAGTGTTAAGAATGAGTCCAAATCTGGAGTACATTTCTTAGCAGGACTCTGAGGATGAGAGAGGTATTAAGAAGAAAAAGAACAAAACATTTACAACTGACAGTCAATTGGGAGCAAGGTGTCAGGTTGCGATCTTGTCACTTGTTCTGAATGATTTTTATTAGCCAGCGGAGAGCCAATGATTAGCTCGGCAGTGTGAACGGCACACTGAAAGCCAAGCTAGACTGTGGCTGTGTCCAAAATCACCCACTACTCACTATAAAGTGGACTATATAGTGAGCTCGCCATTTTGTAGTGCTGTCCGAATGTATAGTGATAATTATTTTAACCTATATACGCCACTCAGTGTATCCCAGAATGTATTTCGAAAAGTAGTGTACAACCAATGGTCACTAACCAAGTCCTACATACCATCATGCATTGCGCTGATAGAAAAAACTGATTGTCCAACGGCAATGACGTAATTAACGGCACCAAAATAATGATTGGTGTTGTGTCTGAAAGTATCCGTGGGGATTTCGGACACAGCCAGAGACGGACAATGTAACAATGCTTGTGACTATTGATCTGCAGACGCAGATCAGGAATGGGTTTAAAAGTTACTGCAGGAGGAAATAAACAGGAGAGGGTTTTCATCTAGGGCCAGCTGGCTCCCTTGGCAGGTTCAGCTCTTACTTTCTGACAGAAACCCACGAGGCAAGCTGGCTAGTCACCTCTCTGCTGTGTCATTCAGGTGGCATTGTTCAGAAATGAAAACAGCTTGGTGAATAGGTATCGTGGGAGTAGAGGAGAGAGAAAGCACATATCCCTGTGGTGTGCCTGCAAAGACAGGTTGGCAGGACACGTCACACCTGTGCAAACCAGGGAGCAGTCACTAATGCACCGCCCTCTGTGAATGGCCCCTTTCCAGCATCTCATTCACTTAAAGTGAAAACTTGACAATGCTATTTTGTCTCAAGCAACAAATCTGGAGCACAGACAATGTCTTCACAATTGTTGAAGACATATAAGACATTTGATATAGGATAATACTGTGGTAGCAGACTACAAAATGCAGAATAAAAGCCCAGCAGGTTACAGTTAAGCAACAGGAATATGGGGTACATAAGTTAAAAATCACATGACAAATAATTTTATCCTGTTTTTTTATGCCATGGAAACTGTGTTTGTAGTGTAGTTCCTCTATCATTCAACAGCTAGGGCTAATGATTCAATGACATCACATCTGCTTTTCTGCGAATAAAGTTAGTTGGACTGAATTCAAATGAGACAGATGTTCAGGCAGAGTGGAACATAATTCTGGTCTGGCAATCAAGAGTGTTTAGGTGGTTAAAGATAAGTGGAGATAAAGTGTAGGCCGCGCTTACGCACGCTGCATAATGCATCACATGCTAGTCAAAGGGATATCTGAAATTCCCCCAAACAGCATGTAACATTCATTTGCAAGGAATGAAAGCGCAAATGCAAGATGCAAATCAAAAAATGATGACACACAAATTTTACAGAAACAAAATTATAAAATAATATAGTGGATAAATACAGGAAAATTAAAAGAATAACAACTACTAGTTGACGTAAGACCCAGTGACCCTCTCCCTGGGATAAAAACGTGCACTGCTTTGTATAGAGGCGGTTTTTAGTTGGTTGTTTCGCCCCTTTTCTTTCCTCTCTCTATGTGACAAAGGGACTTTATCTTTGTCTTTTATTTTATCACTGCTCATTGTGCGTGATCACAGTGGTGCAGCAGTCAGACTTGCTGCTGCTGTGTGTCAAGAACAAAAACTTGCTCATTCTTGGGTCTCTGTGGCACAACAACCACTGGATGGGTACAACAACATATCAAAGCTTTAGTTATTAAAGACAAAGAATACAACAGAGTATTGTGGTTTGCCCAAATCAATAACCAAGACATATGTGAACGGAATAAAAAATCTTCAAGGTGGTATGCAAAGAAACGCAGCTTCCAAGGCAAAGCTTCTGATACATTAGTAGCAGTAGTGTAGTGACCAATCAGATTGCATTTTCATTAGCAGGCAATCAGATTTTGGCAAACAGCACCAGGATATTTCTCTGTGAGCAGGAGAGGAGAAGTGGAGCTGGTGTAATTTTTCTTGATTCTCTGTTTTGACCCGAAGACAAGGGGTTGGTGACTTATTCTTTATTTTAATATAGCTATTGTCAAATACCAGATTTGATAAATTAACAATGTATGTTCTAACTGGTCTTTCTGGTTTATGAACGCTATTGTTGATAGGAGTACCTGGTGACACTGCTTTGAAAGTCAAATCTAAATAAAATGCATTAATTTGTCATTTTCATGTCACTCTCTGCTTAAGTACTTTAACATCCTGAGCCCAAATTGCAAAAGAACCATCATTTATCTGCACTAAATACAACTGACACCAGATTTGTTAGCACTTTGAAAGAATTTTAAAATGCGATGTGTCACTTTCCGTCACTGTCTTCATGAAGCGCACTTAGGACGCCTCATAACGCCTGCACTTCAAGTGTTGGTACTTTGTTCTTTCCTCAGACGCATCACGGTAATGAGGAGCGTCAGGTTCCATCAAGCAGAAGAGGACAGGTCCACACTACAGATGCATACATCACTGCTCCCATTTCAATGTAATAACACCTGTCGGGCCTGATGAGGTGGGAGCCATGATGGCTTAGTCTGAGAGCAATGGACACATACACGTGCATTTTCACACACATGATGTGCATACACACAGACACAAAATAATCAAATCAACAAAACACATGTAACAGCAATAGGAGCTACTGAACAGCAAATCCACATTTTCTGTTTATGCTTACTTGGCTGCATACCAGTGCACACATACATTGGGTTTGAGTGCTTTAGTCTGTGATGATTTAGTATGTGATACTTATTTTATATCCGTTGGAAACATACTCTCAAATGTCATATGTCTTATTTTATCCTGCGACAACCACTGTATAATATATGAGTTCTAACAATAAAAACACCATCGCATAATGTCGCATAATTTGTTGCTGCCCCTCAGAATGATGCTCAGTATTTTCAGATCTGACACCTCCATCACCAAGACAACATCCTTTGTCGGTGCCTCCCAAAACGGGAAAATAAATTCCTTTTTAGATGTTGTTGGTTTGGGTAAGGAAAGGATTTAGATTTGGGCAAAGTTGGTACCAGCCCATGTAAACCACATTGGCCAGACTGGGGCTAGATGATCTTTTGAAGGTGACAGTTAATTTGAACCTGTAACTAAGGGCTCATTTCAGCAGCGCTGTAGTTCAGAAGCAAAGTTCATCTAAAAAATTAATGTATAAGGAAGGACAATGTGTTACTTTACTAAAAAGGTTAGCATCTTAAAATCAGTAGTCCTATTCTATAGTGATGTAATACATCAAACCACATAACATTCAATGAGTTTATTAGGTACAGCTAGGTAAAACTAACGCAGTTCAATGCAACAGTCATTTTTAAAGCATACCATACCATAAAGGCTATGTGAAGGAGATGTGTTGCACTGCGTGAGGCAAATGGTGGTCACACCAGATACTGACTGGTTTCCGGACTCCCCCGGCCCCCAAAATAGAGTGAAACTGCACATTTTCGAGTGGTCTTATCTTGGCAAAGGAGAAATGCTCACTAACACAGATTTTGACAGATTTGTGAACAATGTTTGAGAGAAATAGGCCTTTTGTGTACGTAGAGAATGTTTTAGATCTTTGAGTTCAGCTCATGATGAATGGGGGCAAAAACAAAAGTGTTGCGTTTATAATTTTGTCAAGTGTAGTTGTTAAATTGTTTAATATTTTTTTGTTGAACCTGTGTTAGAGAGCTGTTGATTTAAGTTTATGGTCTGGAGGCTGCAGTTTGTGGTGCTGTTTTTTTGTACTGTGTTGTACTGAGAGGTGTTTCTTTTATTATCTCTACCCTCATTGACATAAATGGTGAGAGCCAAAAAAGGAAAAAAAAGAAACAATGCACATATCATAAATATGTGACTTACACATGTTTAGTGTATATTCGCTTGGCATACTAAAAATATAAACTTAACAAAGCATATACTCTGATACAAGTCAGTACTGAAAAAGCAGAAGATTCAACAGTAGAAACAGTCAGATCAGAATCAGAAAGGCTTGAGTTCACATCTAAAATGACCACATACATGATTCTTCTCTATATATTTTTATAAGTATAGTTATTTTAAGCTCATTGCTCAATAAAAAGCATGTCTAAAAATAAAAAACAAAACAAGAAAGAAAATATTCTCACAAGCATCTAACAGCAACATTTCTGCACAGGCTCACACACCATCAACAGGGGAATGAACAAACAATAAATGCAAAACTAGAGAAGTTAAAAACTATTCAAAGACACAGAGAGGGAGAGAGGGAGACAGAGAGGGTGTATTTTACTCAAAAATACACCCCTTTACTTTCTTGAGCTGGATTGTAAAATCCTACTTCATGCATTGGACGTTTTGTTTGCTGACTGAACTCTGTTAGGTAAGTTCTCTCAAAAAACACTGGAGCTATTATCATTAGCAGCACTGGAAAACAAGCTAACTCTTCTGTTTTTGTTTTTTTACTTAAACGTTAAATTATGTGACCTTTCAGCTGTTTTGTTATGAGGCCACAGGCTTCACTGTGCACTTTAAATTATTTTCCAGTGACTTGTTTTCCACTGCTGTTTCACTCATTTGAGGAACCTTGATGACAAATGGGGAAGATACAGCCACAACAACAAAATGGCCAAACAGAAAGAAACATAGCCTAGATTTTTTTTAAATCTGCAATAACTGTTTTTGACACTTGGGGGCAGAAAAGATAAGTTGTGAGCACATCATTGACATATAACCTTTTAAACTGATATGGTGTGTGGTAGTTTATATGAAATAATGATGCATTTACAGAATTGGTTTGATCAAATAACTTCAACAACTGTGATGAAACAGAGGAAAATTGTAGTATTTTTAGCGCCAGCCAGCACAAGTGTTGAAATTTTGTATTTTGTATTAGAATTTCAAAAAGGGGGGTGTTGCCCCATGTTACCTTACTTAGTAGTATTTCCACATCCAGTAGTTATGGAGCAACATAATAATTCATCCGGAGTTGTGTTTCTGGCCACCTGATGAATGTAAAGGCCAATATTCACTTTCTTCTAGCTCTGTACTAACATATCTGGCTCTCTAGATGCTAAATGCTCCACCAAGTTTACCAGCTAGTCTCTAACTTTGTCTGCTGCTTGGTGCTGAGCAGGTAGTGTTCAATGTTTTAGAGCTTTTATTTTACTGAAAACAGCTGACTGCTGCTGCTGAAAGTAACAGGATGAGAGTGAACAGTAAAGGTGCAGTTCACCACCACAAGTGACCCAATTCAAATTGTCACAATAGTTTCACATTCTCATTTGATACATTTTTATTGTTATTAAAGGTATTGATTATAGTCTCTTAAATTATACTGAGGATTCCTGAGAAGTCCTGGCTTGTGTTGATTCACCAGGACCGCTGCGGCCCTGAAATTGCAGCCTACTGCAGCCAGCCAGCTAGCTGGCAGTATCAAAGTAAAGAAGTACTAGAAATGTACTTCCAGTCCTAGGGGTCCGGGACTGCAGCTACATACTACTTGTCTGAGACGCAAAAAACGTCCCTCAAATCTGCATTCTACTGATCGGCCAGCAGGGGGCGACTCTTCTGGTTGCAAACAGAAGTCTGGTTCAATTAGAAATAATGGTAAAAACCCTACTTCTCAGCTGAATTATTACCTCAGTAAACACTTTCCTAATAAGTTTATGGTCTTAGTCGCTAGTTTCATGTCTTTTTCTATACAACATGATGTTCATTTAGTAAATTATGGTCCCATTTAGAGGAAAATAGACCATAAAGCAAAGTATGCTTCAGGGCGGGATTATCTATGATTGACCAGTCATTACCATGGTGACGTGTCAATCAGACTAGAGTGACTCATACCCACTGCACTGTGTAAATTTAACCAGCTGAAAAAAACTTATTAGGAGTTGGCTGTTCACTTTCTCTGGTGAGGATATTTAGTTTTAAGACTGTTCGCTAGACAAAATTATGAGCCCTGTTAAAATGACAGTTAACGTGAATTAGAGATGCACTTAGCTAGTTTCCATTATAAATGACGTTCTTCACAAATATGGTCACGTCCGGTGCCACTGGTTGCAAAAACTCAACATGGCGTCGCCCTTCCGGCCAAACTCAGTCTCAGGAAACTGAGAAAGATAGTCTTTCAAATCATTTGGATGTTGCAAGTTTTCATAATATATAAAAAACCTGTCTTGGTAAGAATTGGTGGACTCATTAACTTGAGAAACAATAGTTAAGAAATGCATATTCTTCACAAAAGGGCTAACAACAGACTTAGCTTACAAAAGATTTGTAAGCGAAGTGAAATATGAAATAGTAACAATATCAAAAGGGAGGGTGGAGCTAAGGATCAGCTAATTATGCTATTGGTTAAAGACATCTTGGAGCAACGCTGGAATAGAGCAGATATTATACAATCTGCCAACCAATGTGGTTGTACTTCCAAGTGTTATATGAATATTTAGTTCCATGAAAAGAAGGAAAAACAGCAGTTTAAACTGGAACATTTAAGTAACAGTTGCATTTCAAAATGCAACATAACAGACTGAATCACACTGTGAAAGACAAATAAAGAGCAGTCATTACCACTTATCTAATGAGAAATACTTTGGTTTCCTCTTAAGTGTATTTCCAACACTGGAAATTAAGTTTAATGTCTCTCTATTTTTTTACAAATAAGGAAATAAATGAAATAAGACTTCAACAAGTTAATGGCAAGTTTAATAATGTGCACACATTTCCAGGGCCAGTGGTTGTCTCCGCCATGTGTTTAAAAAATCATCAAAGTCAAAATCAATGGAACAAACTTCTACAAAAATATATTACATACACACTTCATTATTAAGAGATCAGATCTTGCTGTGGTGAGTTGAAGTGAGGTAAATGGAATAAAATAAAAGTTGGCTCGCTAATGGACTTCGTACTGTGGCACATTGGTTCATATCAGTCAGTCACTGCTTGCTGCTGTCACAGGTTTTAAGCTTTTAACCAGGCTGTAAGGCTGTACGCACCAGAAAATAAAACTCCCCTCCAGAAACATCAGAAACCAGTAAAATGTGTGCAGTACTCTTTTAGCAGAGTAGTAATGCATGCACACTCAAATCTTACACACATTCACATACACGCATGGGCACAGCAGAAGCAGTAGAACAAGGCATTACCATAAATTCATTAGAGTGGCTGGGCAGTATTTATAAACATGTAGAGATGTTGTTTACAATGTCTGACTGGATGGATTACACTTCTGTGCAGACAGATGAAGGAAACACTCCCAACATACACACTGTTTACACTGGGAGAGAGAGGAGAGAGAGAGAGAAAGGGGTTTTAGCACATCCCTCTACGAGGTCTCTGAGTGGCATGTTTTACAGAGTGAAATAAACATCCAATAAAATAAACACCACTCTGCTGTGCTCTGCTGCGCTCTGCTGCCATGTTCTGTACTGGGACAGCAGAGAGAGACTTCTGTGTGCATCTGCCAACACTACCTGTGGGTTCATGTGTACATGTGTGTCCGCAGGTGGAAGAGAAGAGGATAGGAGGGGGCCAAGGCATGTAGAGAGGACGGACACACATGTTTAGAAATAGACACATGCTCCAAAATTGTCCTCAGATACAAACAAAAAACAAAAATGTAAAGGTCCATTGACCATTCAACCTTTTCTTAACAGGGGGATACAGCTAGGCTTGGTCATGCACAGGAACTTCCAGGTGTATCCAGTTCTGGATGTTACTGGTCCCAGCCAAGAAATAGTCTTGGGGCATTTTTATGCTTTGTTTTTTTTTTAATGGACTAAGCAAAGAAAATATAACCTGCTAACTGCTGAACTTTAGAGGTGCAAGTAGGCAGACGTTGTCTCCCTCTGTTTCCAGTCTTTGTGCTAAGCTAAGGCACTTAATAATAATAATAATAATTATAATAATAATAATAATAATAATAATAATATCATAATTAGACCTTGTTATGAAATTGTCCTTGTTTGTTGATTTACAGGTGTTTTGACTCACAGTTTATTTATGTTCGCTGATTAATCCATTCAAGTCTACATAAATATTATGCAACTTCTTCTAAGGTTTGTATTTCACAAGATGTTTGCCAAACAATACCAAAATACAACCATTTATTTGAATTACTGGTTTGCTGGCTTTGACATGGGGTGTAATAAACCATAGGAGTGCAAAGGGAGGCAGAAAGGGCAGAAAGGGGCGATCAGGGTGTTGATGGAGTGAAAAAAGACAAAAGAGATTTGGAGATTTGTAGAAGAGAGGATGAATTTATTGCTCTGTGGAGAAGCGTATATAGAGGAGATGTGAGGAGGAGGAAGGGGGGGATGGAGGAGAGGGAAATCAGACAGGTTGGACTATGAGAGCACACACAGACGCACTCTGTTTAATGTCTCGCTGACATTTCTGCTCTCCATCTCCTCCCCGCAGACCCTCTCTCGCTGGAGACGAATGGGCAGAGAGGGAAAGCAAGGGGAGAGAGAGAGAGAGAGAGAGACAGAGAAGAGAAAGAGTACAGAGGGTCTGGGAGGAGATGCGGCGCTCTGCCTGTACTTCACTCAAGGTCACAAGCCCCAGACAAAGTCAAGGGTCAGGGTTCATGGGAGGGCCAGCCAATCAGGGGGTGGGCAAGTATGGGAGGGATCAGGTTTCACTGCCATGGCATCCCCGCCCCGGTGCAACTTGCTCTACTGTCTTTTTGCCTCTGTGTCTTCCTCATTTACCACCTTTTTGTCTTTTTGATCATGCCGGCTCCCGTTCTCTACCTCGATTTGATGCATGCAGCTCTTTCATCTGTATTGCGGCTATTGAGGCTCTAAAAGCGTTACAATGGGGAAAAACTGAACAGGGAGAGTTTCTGCAGGGCAGTTTAGAGGCTACCTAACAGTCCACTCCCCAAGTCCTTGAGTAAATTCCTTCTGGATTCC